>JAGFNQ010002088.1:409432-493020 GCA_024364735.1 Boesenbergia rotunda | reverse complement strand
CTGCACTTGTTGGGGCCTCATTCCCGGCTGATCGGCCGGTCGGGGACTGCGAATCGGTCCTCCTGGTGATCTGTTGTGTTGAGGTGCAGGCTGTGGGCTAACCATAACTTCCTTCCTCCGGGAGGCTTGCGCTTCCTCTACATTGATATACTTAACAGCCTTCCCGAGCAGGCTGTCGAAATCCTTCGGTGGCTTCCTGATCAGGGATCGGAAGAAGTCACCCTCTTGGAGCCCTTGCGAGAAGGCGGTGACCAATACTTCTGGCGTGGTATTGGGCACCTCTATAGCTACTCCATTGAACCTCTTGATGTAGGCCCGGAGTGATTCTTTCGGACCTTGCTTCAGAGTGAATAAATTGAGGCTGGTCTTATGATGCCTCCGACTGCTTGCAAAATGTTGCAGAAACAGCCGCTTCACTTCTGCGAAACTCCCAACTGATCCGCCCGGGAGTCCGTCGAACCATCGTTGAGCCTGCCCGGAGAGGGTTGTCAGGAAAGCGCGGCATTTGACGCCCTCTGGGTATTGGTGCAACAGGGCGGCGCTCTCAAATTTCATGACGTGTTCCTCGGGGTCACTGGCCCCCGAGTACTCAGGCATGGTGAAGAATCGTAGATGCTTGGGAACGGGATCCCCAAGAATTTGTGAAGAGAAAGGGCTGTGAGTCGGATAGGCCGCGGCGGGGTCGGCTAAACCTTTCCCTTTATCAGGGCGCGCCTGATGCGCCAGGCTGGACGCTGAAGCTTCGGTCGGGACCGAGTGGGCCTCGTTCCGAAAAAGTGCTCGGGGAAAATTAGGAATGAAGGGGTCGGGCTGAGCAGCCATACCTTCTGAGTTTCCCCGCAAAGAGGGCCCAGGGGGCCGGGCCCCTTGACTACCGGTAGGCGGATGCGATTGTTGTGCCTTCTGTGTCCGGACAGCCATCAGCATTTCGTATTCTTCTGGCGAAAGAGTAACCGTCAGTGGATTGGGGTTCTCCATTCTTCGCTCTCGATCAGGCAAGGATGCCCTCCTTCTAGCGCCAAATTTGATCCTGTCGCCGAGCGGAGTGGGGCCGCAACCGGATGACGGTGTAGAGATGAATGACGTGGATGCTGACTGGATGCCCTGGCTCAGAATGACTCAGCGAGTGGGGGGTGTCGTCCGACCGGACGTAAGTGGATGTCGCCTGGTGAACCGCCGACCGAATGGAAGTAGACCTGCGGGGAAGATGACCGTTAGCAACCTAGCCGGGAAGCGTCCCGGCAAGGCACTCCGACGGTCAAGTCAGTACTCCGATGAACAGGAAAATAATGGAGCACTGTAGATGAGGGGCTTCGCGCGTACCTGATAATGAGGAGGGGAGTGGCTTATATAGCCGGGGAAAAGGACCAACTCTGACATTGTCAGGATTCTCTGACCTGGTCAGGGAATATTGTATGATTATGTCGACTGCTAGCCAACATTCCTTGTCGTATGCTATTTGTCTTATGTGAGGGCAAAGAACGGTTTCCGTACACCTCCGACCGGCGCCGCCTGGCACCAACGGCGCGACAGGTCGGCGTGCCAGGAAGTGTCAGTGTCAGTTCACACGAGTGGTGACAGCCTGTTATCTGCAGCTGGTGCAGATATATTTTGTCGTTATCCCTGGGTGATTCCGGGAGAGAGTGCCCGAGTGGGCGCCGGGCGTGCAAGCCTGGGGGACTATGTATGTGAAGGGTTGCCGGGCGGATGCACCCGAACAATTAGGCGTGGGGCCCTTATGTGGCCGGGCGGCAGTACCCGGGAAAGAGGGCGTAGAAACCGGGCGGAAGTGCCCTGATAAACGAGGTATAATAACCTTATGATGGAAGGCCGGGATTGACCGGCCGGATGAACCGCTGCATTTATTCTGACCGGCCGCCTTGAGTCCGACCGGCCGGCAGAAACACTGGGATCGGCTAGGGTGTTTGTCAAGCTGGCTATCCGTACAATGACGTGGACCCTGAAGCTGGCCAGGCCGTTTGCCACGTTGGCTGTCCGTACGGTGCCAAAGATAGGGCAGGATCATTTACGATTCAATCTCTAACTATGTTATATTTTATAAAAAATTTTCCTTCAAATGAGGCACGAATCCTGAGATTTTAAGCTTCTGAATCGTCCGTCACAAGTGCTTTCTGATTTATCCTGACAATCGGTAGAAAACTCTGTTGGGCCGAATCGATCGTTCAAAATTCGACGTAACCCAACCTCGTTAATCAATTTTTCCCCCCCTTAATATATATTTTTCTGAATCCAAATCTTACAGTTGTGTTCTTCCGCTTTCCTTAAAGATTATGAGATTTTTCATCATTATAAATTTATGTTCTTTTTTATCATTCCAACATGAAACTTTGATTATATCCGAATAATCCTCCCCTCAAATAAAAGACTACCATAACTCTCATGGCCCAGGGCTCCCTGTGAGCATCCGATCACTCTTTGACGTACTCCAAGCCTTCGAGCCTCCCCGTAAGCATCCGACATGTTTCGGGCCGCCCTATGAGTATCCGATCACTTTTTGATCTGCTCCAGACCTCCCTGTCGGTATCCGATCACTCTTTAACCTACTTCAGGCCGCCCATGAGTATCCACATTCAATCACTCTTGACCTGCTCTTGGCCTTTGGGCCTCTCTGTGACCATCCAACCTACTCCAAGTCTCTGACCTCCCTATAAGTATCTGATATTTTTTTAATCTACTACGGGCCTCCAGACCTCTGCGCGAGTATCTGATATGTTTCGGGCCTCCCCGCGAACAACTTGTCACTCTTGACCTGTTCCAAATTTTCCCTTAACTTCATTCAAAGACCCCCTACATGACATTTGATCTGATACCATGACTCCGATATCACTTATTAAGATTCAAGGATTTGTATATCTCCATAATTATATAATATTATCTATTTGAAATTTAAGCTCTCATGACTTTAGTTTTAAACTTTTCTGAAAAAATCTCATATAATAAAAATAACTTTCATCCTTTTAAATCTATTTTTTTTTATTTTTTACCTTTCCAACGTCAAATTTTGATTATACTCTCAACAAAATAACAATCTGTCCCCGGGCAATGGATTTCCGTATCACATATTTCTTTCCTGGAGTTTTATAGTATACAAGGATTGGAATATTGCTGCAGAAAGAGAGATCTTTTAATGCTCGCTTAAAGGCAGCATCTTTGCATTCATTTTCTAAATATATGTAAGAGAATAGTATTCTGGGAATAACTCCGATAGTGTTTCCAGGATATTTTTTTCCGAACGCCTCTTTGATTCGGTTTCCTAGATCTCCTGGCATTTTGGCCCATAATTTTTCAGATAATTCAGGGGTGGTAAATAACCTTCCTGTTTTAGATGTCAGCTTCCAATAATCATTCAAGAAATTAATAATATCCTTCAGGTTGTTGCAAGATAAGTGTTCCAGATCCTTATATGCTTGTTCCTGTATTACCGTGGAACCTTGGTAAGGATCTTCTAACATGAAAACCGTTCTTATTTGTGAGAAAGAACGGTTTTCATGTTAGAAGATCCTTACCAAGGTTCAACGGTAATACAGGAACAAACATATAAGGATCTGAAACACTTATCTTGCAACAACCTGAAGGATATTATTAATTTCTTGAATGATTATTGGAAGCTGGCATCTAAAACAGGAAGGTTATTTACCACCCCTGAATTATCTGAAAAATTATGGGCCAAAATTCCAGGAGATCTAGGAAGCCGAATTAAAGAGGCGTTCGGAAAAAAATATCCTAGAAACACTATCGGAGTTATTCCCAGAATACTATTCTCTTACAGATATCTGGAAAATGAATGCAAAGATGCTGCCTTTAAGCGAGCATTAAAAGATTTCTCTTTCTGCAGCAATATTCCAATCCCTGGATACTATAAAACTCCAGGAAAGAAATATGGGATACGGAAATCCAAAACATACAAAGGCAAGCCACATTATCCCATGCCCGTATTGAAAAGAAGAAGCACTTAATCCAAAATAAAAAGTGCAAATGTTTTCTTTGTGGTGAAGAGGGGCATTTCGCAAGGAACTGCCCTAATGAGAAGAGGAATGTAAAGAGAGTTGCCATGTTTGAGCAACTCAACCTCCCAGAAGATTGTGAAATCGTCTCTATAGAGGAAGGTGAAGACCAAAGTGATGCTATTTATAGCATCTCAAAAGGAGAAGACAATATGGAGGACCTTCACAATGGGTTAAACGCCCTAGTCATGAAACATATATATATGCTCAGAGAAGAAGGACAATCTTGGTGGATAGGGCCAAACTCGGGATACAGGGCCCAAGTTCAAGTTTCTCAGAAGCAATATGAGTGCCACCACTTGTGGGAAGTCAATGAAGAAGTCAATGGAGAGTATATCAATTGCCGATGCTGCAAACGGAAAAGTCAAAAAAGGCACAGAAGACATTGCCCCATCTGCAAGATCACGGTTTATGGAATGTGCAGCGTATATTATTTTGACAAACGAACCCTCGTGGCACAATCAACACCAATCAGGTATAATCCTAAAGATCTCTTGAAAGAACAACAACATTATATCACCTTCTGTGAAGCAGAAATAAAGCGGCTCAAGGCGGAAATGGAATCCCAGCAAACAAAACGAGATGAAGAAATGCTAATCATAAAACAAGCAGTAGAGCTAGCAGAAGAAAATATAAAGCTTAAGCAGCAGGTCAAAAACTGGGAAGCCAAGTACAGAAAACTAGAGGAGGAAGCATTGGAAAATGACCGCCTAGAATTCGAGCAGGAAGATTTACAAAAAGAGGCTCAAAAGTTCGGGGAAGATTTAAATGTTCTCCTATTGGATGAGACCCAGAAGATCTTATCACTAGAAACTACTGAGGTAACACCATCCCTCTCTAGGAAAGCCAAGAATATGTTATTCAACTTAAAGGTGAAATTTGAGATTCCTAACGTTCCTACCTTTCAAATGAATGTCATTTTAGACACAGGGGCAACCACCACCTGTATTGATCAAGGCTCCGCACCAGAAACAACGCTTGAAGAAAACCCCTTTCTGGTACATTTTAGTGGCATAACTTCAAAAACCACGGCAAAAAGAAAGTTGAAGGGAGGGAGGATGATAATAGGGGAAAATATGTTTAGAATTCCCTATACATATTATTTTCCCATGAAACTGGGGGAAAACATTCAGATGATTATTGGTTGCAACTTTATAAGAGTCATGCGAGGAGGAGTCAGAATTGAAGGAAATATGATAACATTTTACAAAAACTTGACAACTATCAACACTCTTCCTTTCGTATCTGCAGCAGCTGCCATAGAGGAATTGGAGCTGGAAGAAGAGGATTATATTCAGATCCAGGAATTAATCCATTACTCCCTTGGAAGCACTTCCCAAAGGGTCTAAGAGAAATTCAGCGGTATTCTGACAGAACTCAAAGCGCAAGGATATATTGCTGAAAATCCCCTTAAACACTGGAGCCAGAACAAAGTCACTTGACATAAAGAACCCTGACTTCATCATAGAAGATAAACCGCTGAAGCATTTAACCCCTCAGACAAAGGAATCCTTTACAAAACATGTAAAGGTCTTACTAGATATTGGTGTCATCAGACCAAGCAAGAGCCGACACCGAACAACAGCCATAATAGTTAACTCGGGGACAACTGTTGATCCCAAGACTAGTCAAGAAATTAAGGGAAAGGAACGCTTAGTATTCAATTATCGAAGACTCAACAACATTACTAATAAAGACCAGTATAGCTTACCAGGTAGCAATACCATCCTTAAGAAGGTAAGCAACAACAATATCTATTCCAAATTTGATTTGAAATCAGGATTTCATCAAGTGGCGATGCACCCTGAATCTATTGAATGGACAACCTTTTGGGTTCCTGATGGATTATATGAATAGTTAGTCATGCCTTTTGGACTAAAAAATGCTCTCGCAGTGTTCCGAAGAAAGATGGACACCTGTTTTAAAGGTACTGAGCAATTCATTGTGGTTTATATTGACGACATTCTTGTGTTCTCAAAAAGCGAGGCAAAGCATGAAAATCATCTCCGGACAATGCTTGCAATATGCAAAAAGAATGGGTTAGTACTTAACCCGTCAAAAATGAAGATAGTGGTTCAAGAAATTGAATTCCTTGGGGCTATTATTGGTAATAGAAGAATTAAATTATAGCCCCATATTATTAAGAAAATCATTCAGTTTAATGAAGAAGATCTCACCACCAAAAAGGGCTTGAGATCATGACTCGGTATTCTCAACTATGCAAGGAACCATATCCCAAATCTGGAGAAATTACTAAGCCCCCTTTATGCCAAAACTAGTAACATCGGCGAAAAAAGGATGAACCAACAAGATTGGGAATTTGTAAAACTCATCAAGGAAAAGGTCCAACAACTTCCTGATCTTGAACTCCCTCCAGAAGACTGTTTTATTATCTTAGAAGTGGACGGATGCATGAGCGGATGGGGAGGAATTTGTAAGTGGAAAAACTGGAAGAACGACCCAAGGTTTATCGAAAAAAAATGTGCTTATGCCAGTGGGAGATTTTGCCCTATTAAGTCCACTATTGATGTTGAGATCCACGCAATAATGAAGACTATGGAAAGTCTAAAGATCTACTACTTAGACAAAAAGGAGCTTATCATCCGAACAGACTGTCAGATCATCATTAGTTTCTTCAATAAATCAGCTCATAACAAACCCTCCAGAGTGCGCTAGATGACTTTTGTTGAGTACATCACTGGCAGTGGACTATAAGTCACCTTTAAGCACATAGAAGGCAAGAACAATCAACTTGCAGATTTCTTATCATGACTAATATCTGTTGTTATTTGGTCAGGATGGAAGGAAGAATTTCTGGACCAACTTCACATGATAGCAGGGGCAACGCAGGAGCTAAAGGAAAAGCCCAACCCAAAAGTCAGAGCCTATCTCCATCAATTGATAATGAAGACTGCGTCCAACTTTATAGATCCACCGTTGAAGCCATCAACCAGGCCACAAAAACTGGACTCAACGTGGATAAATTACGGGACGCAGAAAGAAGGTTTGGACAGCTCCAAAAGAACGCAGCCCTGCAAGCAATCAAAGCCCTGCAGCAGTACAGGGAAATACATGTCATCAAGCTACATGAGTATAAACGACGAAGCACCGAGAGGAACTGGCATGGAGAATGACTTCCAGCCGTCCAACAACAAGATGACCAGTTGGAACAAGCACTACAGCTTGTCAGGGATACAACGCTAAGGACACCGTCCTTTAGCATCTAAAGCGGACGTGGTGGACCCAGAAAATCCAAAGCACCTAATAAAGAAGATGCGGACGTCAACTCCAAATATACTTTCAGCGGTCTGTCGGTGCATTATTGTACCAGCAGAATCTGTTTTGTGAATTATTGTAACTTTTTCACTGGCAAGCATTAACTTTGGATTGAGCGCCGGGGAGTCGTCCAAAGAATGTATAGTTGGGGATAGCTGTAAAGGAAAATGGACAAGAATGCGATGGGGCTAAGAGCAGGTACCCGGTCCTTACCTCCTTTCTTATATAAACTCCCAGCCGCCTCTTGCAAATTCATTCAGAAGTTCTCTGCGAATTTACTTGAGGATTAAGAGTGTCTAGCAAGTCCTTTAGTCCTCAGCAAGTCCTTTTGTAAGTCCTTTATTCTCTATTTTCCAAGCTGTTCAAATAAAATCTGTACATTTTTTTCCTTTGTATTTATTTTTATTCGGACGCTTGGCTTTCACCACTTCCTTTCTGGTATTAGAAGATATTTTTCATAATGGAATAAAAATTTTAACTGGCAGGGAACCATACGCGTTCCGAATTTTCTAAGGCATCTATTCGGTTACCTCATTGACTTATTAGATATCTGAATTATGAAAAGTAAATGAGCTAACTGTCCAAGTAGAATTGTTTAAGTTTATTAATAGAACAAATTAATTTAAATTAAAAAACAAAACCGATTCTATGGGTTATGTAAACATTTTTATCTAAAACTATTATATGGGCATAAATTAGTCTAAATTAACAAAATAAATATTCTTTTTTGATCTATAGAGATGTTTAATGATTTTTTTTTCAATTTACACTAATATAGGTTCACATGTAATTTTAGACAAAATTAGAAGTTATGCAATTTTGAAGTCACGGATCCAATCTAGAAAAAATTGAAAAGTAAATTTGTTATTTTAACAGAGTCTATTCCGCAGATATAAAAGGAGATAAATATAGATATCAAAAATCAACTCCTAACTATCATGTCAAAGATATCATGTGTCCACCATCAATACTACATTCTAAGAGCATGTGGATTTGCCTCCGGGGTTATGGTGCAGCGGTAGGGTGATTAATTACTATCCCAGATATTTACAGTTCGATCCTTAACTATGATGTATTTTGTAGGAATTTTTTGAAAAACTTTTGTAGGATTAATTCCAGATTCATCTGTTATCTAATCCAACATAAGGACACATGGATCCACTCTAAAAGCTCCACGGAATATGTCTTCCCGTTCCATTTCACCATTTGAGTGAAAATATTGTTTGGGCTAAAACTATCATATGGATAGATAAACATAGAACAAATTTAAATCGCAGATACATAAATATATTTTGATTGCATCGTAGTAACCTGACTTAGAAAAGTTATAATTTTATCCTTTGAGATTATATTAATGTTGCATGATTATAATTTGTAATAACTTTACATAGTTATGAGGGTACATAGAATAAAGAAGAAAAGAAGCATTCGTAATAAGGACAATAACATTTGTATGAAAATGAAAAGGTGCATTGGTTTCATGAAATTAAATGATTTTTTTTTAAATACAACACTCCTACAATTTTTAGCCGACGGTCTACCTCTCCCTTATCTTCCTAGCTCACTATAATTAAATATTTCCTGATTATTTGCCACATGCCCTGTTTCCCACCTCCTAATCATCCTTCTCTTTCAGTCATGCCCCTTTCCTCCTTGTACAGTAACCTAGGATATTGGACTTCTAGATCATTTATTGTGAGCCTAATTTATCCTAATGATCGATGAAAAATTTTCATAGGACCGGATCATTGGCCTGAGGTTAAAAAAACCTTGTTAATTTTTTTTTTCTTTCAGTCATGCCCCGCCTCCGGGGCTGTAGTGCAACGGTAGGGCGACTAGTCGCTATCCCAGATATCCGCGGTTCGATCCCTAGCTATGGCGTATTTGCAGAAATTTTTCCTCCAAATGGGACGCGAACCTTGAGACGTTAGGCTTCTAGACCGTCGGGCTTCTAGATCGCTCGCTGCGAGCGCTTCCCGATTTGCCCTGGCGACAGGTGGAAAACTTTCGTGAGGTCGGGCTGGTCACCCGAGGTTGGAAATATCTCGTTAATCATTTTTTTTCATTCAGTCATGCCCCCGAGACTATAAAAAAATCGATTAACGAGATTTTTTCAATTTCGGACGATCAATTCGATCCCGCAAAAAATTTTCATCGGTCGCCAAGAAAAATCAAGAAATACTCGCAGCAGACGATTCAGAAGTTCAACATCTCAGAGTTCGTGCCGTAGTTGGGATCAAAACATGGATGTATGGGATGATAATTTATCGTCTTTCATCTGCACCATAGCCTTGGGGCACCCCGGAGACTATACGATTAGTTATCTCCTAAATATCCATAATTCGATTTCCAACTGCGACAAATTTTATAAGAATTTTTTTCCCAAAAGAGACACGTAATTATGAGATATTAAACTTCTGAAGTATCTATCGTGAGTATTTTTAAATTTATTTTGGCAGCTAATGAAAAACTTTTATAGAAGAATCAATTATCCAAGCTGATTAATACTTTTTTTTTTTACTTTCAGACTTAAATTTGCAAACCTCGAAACCGATCTTAATATCAGTAAACCATGGCACTCAAATTAGCCATGAGTTTAAGATATAAAGTAGAAATTAAAGGCCCCAGCCACGGTACAACGGTAAAGAGTTTCCGTAATTAATCAAATATTTACGGGTTAATTCTTAATTGTGATGTACTCGCGAGAAGACAATTCTAAGCCGTGGTTGTGGAGCGTCACTTTCAGAATTAGTTAAGTCTAGACATCTGAATTAAATTAATGTTGGATAAGATCTTAAAAAATCAATACGATTTATAATTTTATAAGAGAAAATTAAGGTACCATTAATTGATGAAAGTCTAAATTGACTTTAAAATCGAAATCTACGTTTTAAGTAGATAAATCTAGACTACTAATTTGCTCAAAGCCGATTACGAATGAATGAGAAATTAATTGTTAAGTCGGCTCAAAATGTTACAAAAAGAAAGTAGGGAAAAATAATCCCACATTAAAAATTTCAAAGAGAATTTACTTCCTTATATACGTTGCTGTGTTAATTGAGTTAACACAAATAACACAGATGTACTCATCCAAGGGGCGAGTAGGTGCTTGCACCTGCAAGCCCGGCACCCGCCATGCGGGCACGCGCGCACGCGCGTAATGGGCGCTTTGTTGGCGCGCACTTTGCACTTCGCATCGTCGCGAGGAGCATTGAGAAACTTAAATTTATGCTCCGAGTGACGTGCTTATACCTACGTGACACTTGGGAGATGTGGCATGCATACGTGACACTCTCGGTTGGACAGAGAGGGATGATTGGCTGCTGACTGGGCAAACAAATGACCACCGTTGGATCGAAGAGGGTGATGGATCGTAACTGACGCGATTTGGAGCGTTGATCACGAATAATCATGATCGGACCATTGGCAACGAAAGTTGATCTGGCGGCTGAGATCAAAGGAGGGTCGAAAGGTCACAATCCTCCAGATCTAGGCTAAGATTAAGAGATCTGGTTGAAGGGTTACACCCTCTAGATCGAACGGCTCAGATGAACTCACCAAGGGGTACTTCACCTCTTCACCTAGTATAAATATGACCCCTAAATGATGGAAAGAAATCACTAAAAAATCACTTAAACTCACTCAAGCCTAATCAACCTTGCATTCATTCCATCTTCTGCATCCTGAGTCCAAAAAACCTACGAGAGTGGACAACACGGTAGTGGACAACCCGAAGTAGTGGCGGATCGATACTGGAGCAATACGTCATATCTGTTCTGATAAGACGATGTTCTCCAAGTATACTCCGATAAGTGGAAGAAAGCTCTATATGGGCAATTCCACGACCTCGCCGATTGTCGGGCTTGGAAAAGTTGTTCTGAAGATGACATCAGGGAAGGAGATAACGCTTATTGATGTGCTTCATGTTCCTGACATCAGGAAGAACTTAGTTTCTGGATCGACACTTGTTAAAACTGGTTTCAGACTAGTGTTCCAGTCAAACAACTTTGTATTTACGAAGAATGGTGTATTCGTAGGTAAAGGGTACTTAGAACAGAGTCTGTTCAAGATGGTTGTAATGACTGTACACCGTGAATTTAATGGTAATAAAATAAAAACTTCCAGCTATGTTGTTGAGTGTTTTAATTTATGACATGATCAACTTGGACATGTTAATAATAATACTCTGAAACATCTCGTCAAATTAAATTTATTACTAAATGTCAATGTAGACAAAACACACGAATACGAAGTGTGCGTGGAAGCAAAAATGATGAGACTACCTTTTCTTTCGGTGGAAAGGTTAACAACTCCTCTAGAGTTAATACATAGTGATCTATGTGACTTAAAATTCGTGCAAACTAGAGGAGGTAAAAAGTATTTTATTACTTTTATCGATGACTGCACGAGGTTTTGTTATGTCTTTCTTTTAAGAAGTAAAGACGAAGCCTTATAAGCTTTTAGAATCTATAAAACAGAAGTTGAGAATCAACTTGATAAACGAATTAAAATAATTCGTAGCGATAGAGGTGGAGAATATGGTACACCGTTTGATGAATTTTGTTCAGAATCTGACATTATCCATCAGACAACGGCGCCTTACTCACCTCAATCGAATGGTGTTGCCGAACGTAAAAATCGGACATTAAAGGAAATGATGAATGTCTTGTTGATAAATTCAGGCTCACCCCAAAACTTGTGGGGGGAAGCTATATTGTCGGCAAATCACATTCTCAATAAAATCCCTCACAAAAAGAACGATAAAACGTCATACGAACAATGGAAAGACCGCGAGCCATCGTATAAATACTTGAAAATGTGGGGGTGCTTGGCATAGGTCGATGTACCCAAGCCAAAACAAATAAAGATCAGACCTAAAACGTTCGATGCAATATTTGTTGGATATGCCCAAAATAGTAGTACATATCGTTTCATAATTCACAAGTCAGACATTCCTGATATTCATGTGGGAACAACCATAGAATCTCGGAATGCAATATTCTTTGAAAGTATATTCCCAAATAAGAAGGGAAACATTCAAAGTGATAGCAACGGAAGTTCTAAAGACAATGACGTTTCTGAACTTAGTTGTCGTAAAAGGACTATTGACTATCAAAACGAAGAGCCACGTCGGAGCAAACGGCTAGAGTCGAGAAATCGTTCGGGCCGGACTTTATGACTTTTATGTCAGAAACGGACCCAAGAACATTGAACGAAGCTCTCTCTAGTCCGACGCCCCATTATGGAAAGAAGCAGTCAATAGTGAAATCGAGTCCATCATGAATAACCATACTTGGGAATTAGTGGACCTTCCTTCTGGTACTAAACCATTAGGATGTAAGTGGATACTAAAACGCAAGTATAAAGCTGATGGATCGATTGACAAGTATAAGGCTAGACTTGTAGCCAAAGGATACAAGCAAAAGGAAGGCCTTGATTACTTCGATACCTACTCACCGGTGACAAGGATTACGTCCATACGAGTGCTGATAGTCCATCGCAGCATTGTATGACCTTGAAATACATCAAATGGACGTTAAGACTGCATTCTTAAATGGTGAGTTGGAAGAAGAAATCTATATGGAGCAACCCGAGGGGTTCGTAGTTCCAGGAAAAGAGGAAAAGGTGTGTCGACTTGTTAAGTCACTGTACGGACTTAAATAAGCGCCTAAACAATGGCACGAGAAATTTGACAAAATAATGCTATCAAACGAGTTCAAAATAAATGAATGTGACAAATGCATTTATGTCAAAAACACACCTAAAGACCATCTAATCGTCTGTCTATACGTAGACGATATGCTTATAATGGGTAGTAATCATAAGATAATCATGAATATAAAGGACATGTTGACCAAGAATTTCGATATGAAAAATATGGGTCGAGCAGAAGTTATATTGAGAATTAAAATTCTCAAGACATCTGAGGGGATAGTTTTGACACAATCCCACTATGTAGAGTCGGTGTTGAAGAAGTTCAATGCATACGATCTCTCTACAGTGAAAACACCTATGGATCTAAGTCAACACTTAGCGAAAAACCAAGGTGAGCCCATATCGCAATTGGAATATTCTCGGATAATAGGCAGCTTGATGTATCTCACAAACTGTACACGTCCGGATATTGCTTGTGCGGTCAACAAGCTAAGTCGATTTACGAGTAATCCAAACGACGCCCATGGGAAAGCATTGATGCGAGTTCTTAGATATTTGAAATATACTATGAACTACGGATTACACGGAAAATATCCCGCTGTCTTAGAGGGATATTATGATGCTAATTGGATATCAGATACAAAAGATTCCAAATCCACTAGCAGATATGTATTCACGATTGGTCGGGGAGCGGTATCTTAGAAATCCACTAAGCAGACGTGCATTGCTCGGTCAATAATGGAATCCGAGTTTATAGCACTAGACAAAGCAGCTGAAGAAGCTGAATGACTGCGGAATTTCTTGGAAGATATTCCGAGCTGGACAAAACCTGTGCCCGCCGTACTTATACATTGTGATAGTCAATCGGCGATTGGAAGGACACAGAGTAGTATGTATAATGGTAAGTCACGACATATACGTCGTAGACATAATACCATTAGGCAGTTGATCTCGAATGGAGTGATTGCAATCGATTATGTAAAGTCCAAAGATAATTTGGCAGATCCTCTTACGAAGGGGCTAAATCGAGATCAAGTATACTGCTCGTCAAGAGGAATGAGATTAAAAATCTACAACTAAAACGACTGTAACGGTAACCCAACCTTGTTGACTGGAGATCCCAAGATCTTGGTTCAATGGGACAACGAAGTTACAGAAGTTGTGTTACAGCACACGAGATATATTATCCCAATCATAGGATGAATAAGTGTTGTCCTACCACATGTAGTGAAGTTAAGTTTATGCTTTTAATGACTTCTATACTTTTATAAGGTAGAGCATGGTAGGATACTCTTGATAGAAGTGTTACCTATGTGAGTGTGAGACAGGTCGCTTCAATGAAACACTCATGAAACGAAGATGGTGTCCATGGCCGAAACGGAACCAACCATGAGAACCAAAAGTAGGTGAGATAAGTCTGTGTGGATGTTATTGTCTTAGTATACACAAACAGCTGAGCAGTTCAAGACATCACGTTCATTGCGCAGCCTAGTATGCTCAATAGCATTCCACTACGCAAGGTTCAAAGCCACAAGCTACCTCTCCCGATGCATTGACTTATCGATTAGATTCATGTAAAGTGTCTACATGCATACACACATTAATTTTCATTCATGTTGGGGATTGTTGGATATTGGGTCTTAAAAGACCAATACAATTTACGATTTTGCAAGAGAAAATCGAGGTGCCATTAATCGATGAAAGTCTAAATTGACTTCAAAATCGAAATCTATGTTTCGAGTAGATGAATCTAGACTATTAATTTGCTCAAACCCGATTACGGGTGAATGAGAAATTAATTGTTAAAGTCAGCTCAAAATGTTACAAAAAGGAAGTAGGGGGAAAATAGTCCCACATTGGAAATTCCAGAGAGAATTTACTTCCTTATATACGTTGCTGTGTTATTTGAGTTAACACAAATAGTACAGATGCACTCATCCAAGGGGTGAACAGGTGCTCGCACCTGCAAGACCACCACGTGCGCACGTGCACAATAGACGCTTTGTTGGTGCACTTTGCACTTCGCACGTATGCATCGTCGCGAGGAGCATTGAGGAGCTTAAATTTATGCTCCTGGCGACAAGGCTATACCTACGTGGCACTTGGGTGATGCAGCAAGCATACGTGACACTCTCGGTTGGACAGAGAGGGATGATTGGCTGCTGACTGGGCAAACGGATGGCCACCGTTGGATCGAAGAGGGTGATGGATCGCAAGTGACACGATCTGGAGCGTTGATCACGAATAATCATGATCGGACCATTGGTAATGAAAGTTGATCTGGCGGTTGAGATCAAAGGAGGGCTGAAAGATTACAATCCTCCAGATCTAGGGCTGAGATTAAGAGATCTAGTTGAAGGTTTACACCCTCTAGATCGAACGGCTCAGATGAACTCACCAAGGGGTACTTCACCTCTTCACCTAGTATAAATAGGACCCCTAGATGATGGAAAGAAATCACTAAAAAATCACTCAAACTCACTCAAGCCTAATCAACCTTGCATTCATTCCATCTTCTGCATCCGGAGTCCAAAAAACCTACGAGAGGGTTCGCCAGTCTCGAATTTGAAGTGCTACTATTCCGAGACATCGTCGTTGTATCTTGTTAACAAATTACTGCTATCCGTAAGCACCTGAGCGGAGCAATATCGTTTTACGGAGATAGTGTTGAACACTAGCCTCGACGATATTATATCAGATTGCATCCTCCCCGGCGGCAATACTCACCGACGGTGACAAACAATTAATTAATTAAATATGATCTTGTCTGGTGGCAAAAAGGCGATTCCGCCCCCAGCACCCCCGCCAACCCGTCTCAGGGTCAACACGGAGGAGATAAATCACGGGGGCTACTAGCCCGGATGCTATGACTTGCGCGTGGGGAGGGTGGGCATACTGGCTTTGCCAGGATTTGACCCACAGACCTCTTGTTGGCAACACTCACACATTAACCATCAGTCCATTCCGTGGGGACAATATGTTCTTGTCTGAGATCTATAAAGATGGAGCACTAATTAGCTGGTCGGAAAGTTGACCACGAGAAGACTTTTGCCCAAAAAAAAATTGTTACGTTGCTAAAAACATGTAGGGAAGATGAACATTAGCAAGAAGTCCAAGGTACCTCATACCTGACATAGCTACGTCGATACTCAAATTAGCCTCCAAAGAGAAAAAAAAACTATATAGAATCGAAAGAGAATGCAGCAAAACTTAGAAAAGCCTTATTTTGGGCTATATTGAAGGGAAAAAAAAGACTTCAATTGATAACACCATAGTAATATCCGCATTAATGAGGTGTTGTATCGAAATAAATGTAGCAATCTATTCGTTGTATTTAAGCGGTATGGGACAATCATGACAACCGTAGGTATAATGTTCACATCGTATTTACTGTATATTTATGCAAGATATAATATCATGTGCTTCCGACAGTTTTGTTCTAGGCCTGGCCTCCAGATGAGCTTGCGAGCTAACCAACCCAATTGGCACATGAGCCGCTAAGTCCATTGGATTTTGGAGGATGACGTTTAGCCTTACGATTAGATTCATAGACTTGTTATTTGAGGAAATTAAAGGTTTATAAGCTCGGAAGATGTTCGATTGGCCCTATCCGAATTGGACTCGGAGGGTTGCCTTCGCGGTCTCATTAAGCTAATCTGATTGGAGCTCATCTACTCGGCTTTAGGCATTTGTGCCTCTACAAGATCATGCTATGTGGGTGTCCGATTGAAGTCATCCAATCAGACTCTAGGAGACCGGGTTCCCACTGATGCCCCGCCCGAGGCCTCTCCCGTTGACATCCGATCGACCAATCCGACCAGACCTAGAGGAGAAGATACGAAATCGTTACTTAGGTTGACCACTCTTAATTTTGACTTCCATGTCAATTGGCGGTGTTGACTCTTACCCGCTCTAGAGACAAGACCCATCTTATTTCCCCTAACAAAATAGATAAAGATCAGTCCAATGGAAAAAGGCGAATACGTTCGCCTCCAACGCCCCGCTAATCCGTCTCAAGATCAACACGGAAAAAATAAATCATAATAGCTGAGTAAGCCAGTGGAAGGGAGGGAGAGACAAAGTAGGTTATAGAGATTTACGCTCCGTCAGTCCTAAACCTCGAACCCAAGATCTCATGTGATAACCTTCCAACCGACTCAATTAAGCCCGTGGGGGCAGATAAAGATCACTCTTGTTACGGGGCCCTGTGCGATGAGATGAAGCAGAGAGCTGCGAGGAAGTTGAAGACAGAAGACAGAGTAGGACATGGACCTCCCACCAAACTCTTGTTAGTCCTTCCTTTACTTAATAGACCAACAACACTGACCCTAACACCCGCGCTCCAACTCGTTCTTTCCTTCCTTTCTTCCTTCCTACTGAAATTCTAGACTTGGTCACCACATGGGCTACGGCCGAGTCGACTCGTCCGAGTCACTATCCTCCTTGTTGATCAGCAACTGCAAGCGCGTCGCGACGCGTCCAGGACCAGGGCACGCCGTCGGCTGTTACTCTGCCTTGGTCTTATCGGCGTGCTTTCGCTCGTGGGGTTCCAGGCGGCGCGTGTTGTCCGCCGCCGTGACTCGGCTGAGACGACGACGCCTCGGCCGGATCGCAGCCGGCCGACGAGCCAGGCCATATCGCGGGCCTGCGGCCTGACTCGGTACCCGGTCCTGTGCGTCCGATCGCTGCTCGACTTCCCGGGCGCCCTCGGCGCGGCCCGGGAGCGTGACCTCGTCCATGTGTCGCTCAACATGACGCTCAGCCGCGTCAGCGCGGCCATACACGGCGCCTCCGCCATCGCCGGCGCTGCCATGGACCAGCTCGCCCGCTCCGCGTACGAGGACTGCATGGAGCTGCTCGACCACTCGCAGGAGCAGCTCTCCAACTCACTCCTTGCGGTGGCCCCCGCCGGAGCTTCGCCGGCATCAGGTGCTCGAGTCAGGGGGTTCTCCGACGAGGACGTGATCACCTGGCTCAGCGCCGCGCTCACCAACCAGGACACCTGCGACGAGGGGCTGCAGCAGGTGACCGACCTCCGCGTGAAGCAGCACATAGAGAGCCAGACCAAGGACCTCAACGAGCTCGTCAGCAATTGCCTCGCCATCTTCTCCAGTTTTGGCCGCAGTAAGGACTTCGCCGGCATTCCTATCCACGACAAAAGGAGGAGGAAGCTACTAGAGTTCCCGTCGTGGGTGCGGAAGACGGACAGACGCCTGCTCCAGGCGCCGGCGGCGAGCATCCAGGCGGACATGGTCGTGTCCAAGGACGGAAACGGCACTTACACCTCCATCACCGACGCAGTGAATGCGGCACCAGACTACAGCACCCGCCGCATCATCATCTACATCAAGGCCGGCCAGTACTACGAGAACATCAAGGTTGGACTGAAGAAGACGAATCTCATGTTCATCGGCGACGGCAGAAGCCACACCATCATCGCCGGATCGCGGAGCGCGTCCGACAACTTCACCACCTTCCACACCGCCACTTTCGGTATTTGTTCATTGTGGTTGGGGATTTACTGATTTTAACGAAACAGAGAATGATATTTGGGCGGTGAATTGGGCGTTTGCAGCGGCGACGGGGACGGGGTTTATAATGAGGGACATCACGGTGCAGAACTGGGCGGGGCCGGAGAAGCACCAGGCGGTGGCGCTGCGGGTGGGGGCGGACCACGCAGTGGTTTACAGGTGCAACGTGATCGGCTACCAGGACACTCTGTACGTGCACTCCAGCGGCAGTTCTTCCGGGAGTGCGACGTCTACGGCACCGTCGACTTCATCTTCGGCAACGCGGCGGTGGTGCTGCAAAACTGCAGCCTGTGGTCGCGCCAGCCGATGCCGATGCAGAAGAACACTATCACTGCTCAGAACCGCAACGACCCGAACCAGAACACCGGCATCTCCATCCACGCGTGCCGGGTGGTGGCAGCGGCAGACTTGGAGCCGGCGAAGGCCAACTACTCCACCTACCTCGGCCGGCCGTGGAAGCTCTACTCCAGGACAGTGTTCATGATGTCGTACATCGAGGACCACATCCACCCGGCAGGGTGGCTGGAGTGGAACGCCACCTTCGCCCTCGACACCTTGTACTACGGCGAGTACATGAACTCCGGCCCGGGAGCGGCCATCGGCAAGAGAGTGCAATGGCCGGGGTTCCGGGTGATCACGCTGCCGGAGGAGGCCAGCAAGTACACGGTGGCGCAGTTCATCTCCGGCTCCTCATGGTTGCCATCCACCGGAGTCGCCTTCTTGGCCGGCTTGTCCGTATAAAAAAACAAACTTCTCTCCTTGATTCCATTGCCTTTGTTCAATCATATGTGATTCCATTTCTTTTTTCAGAACAGATCAATGGCAACTCCGATCCTTCAAGTTCTTACAACCATACATTTTACTAATTGTCAACATTCTGTTGAAGATATGTACTAATGATAGCAACTTCAATTAAGGGCGATAGCTAAGAACAGCTGCAAGTAGGACCAAGCTGTCCTTTAGGATGATAGCAACTCAACCCCCAGGGTTCTGCACAATCAATCCATCGATCAATCATCTGTTGCTGATTGACAAGGAGAGAAAGCAGACTGAAAGGCAGAGGAAGAAGGTTCTTCCTGCAGATACACTGCTTCATGGCGCGTGGAAGTGTCGGTGAGAGGCAGCTCGGGATGGAGAATTAATTGGGAAATTTGTGGTTTGGAGAGGTTTCCAGGGTGGTGGTGGAATTGATGGGGGTGAGTGAAACTGAACGGTGGGGTTACGCACTGCCATTAATGAGGGTAAGGAACAACCGACACACTGGAGACGAAGAACAATATGATAGAAATGGAGTAGTGCCACACCTTGGAGAAAGTGAATTTCTTAGTGCTGAGATTGAAATAAGGTGGACTTGCAAGGTAGGGGATCGAATGACATGGAGTGAACTGGGGAGTTGGTGCATTCACTGACAAAAATTTCTACCAAAATTTATTTATTTTGTCAAATCTCCGTAGCCGTGACTTCAAGCAAACTCTGGGAGATTCAATCATTGCTAGGTTAAACAGAAGTAAAGCCTTTATATCTCATCTCTAATCAGAAGGGAATTTGCTGCTTGTCATACAATAAATACATGAAGGGAGGCCCTCAATCTCCATTGTCCAAATTGTCCGGATAACATCAATCCAACAAAAGCTCCCACTTAACTTATTCCAAGGAGACCCTAAACTGATCCTCAAATCTTTTTATTTGAGAAAATCTGAAAGGTTTGGACCTGCCTTCTACCAGACCGATGGTAATGGTATATATACCAATTCAACTAGCATCTGACCTGCCAAAGGAGGAAAAAATCCGCACCCCTCACAAGTTTCTCTCTATGAATTCCCAGATCCTCTCCTCCATGTAAACTCGATCTCGTAGCCGACGTGGCATGTGCCTTTCATCTGGAAAAAGCAGAAGCTCGTATGGCTTGCCAGCGGCAATGAGTGAGTTTATGAGTCTGGCTGTGTGCCTGAAGTGCACATTCTCGTCGATCATTCCATGAACAAGGAGTAGCTTCCCTTTCAGCTTGTGCACGTGGTGCATTATTGATCCGTACTCATAGCCTTCGGGGTTTTCATCCGGCAAGCCCATATATTTCTCGGTGTAGAATGTGTCATATCCATCCCATGAAGTCACTGGGGCACCTGATACCGCACAGCAGAAGGTGTTGGGAAACCTTGCTAGGCTCATTGCTGACAGAAAGCCCCCATAGCTCCAACCATATATACCAATATGGTCTGCTTTGGCAAGACCTTGGCTCACAAGCCACTCTACACCTGTCACTTGATCTTCCACGTCTGCCTGGCCAAAGTTGTGCTTCAGATGGCCCTCAAACTTCAATCCTCGCCTTGCAGTCCCTCTGTTATCTAGCTGCATTATAGAAGAAAAAATTGTCCTTATCATGTTCCGCACCATAATCATTTTATTATAGGGCAACTGTATCAATTATAGCAGAGATAGGCAAAACAATTGTGGATCGCAATAGGAAAAGAGGTCAAATGCAAGCAGTAGTTTTTTCATGGACCATTTATGACAAACAATCACATGACTAACTACTATGACATGGCATAGAGATTCATGAATGCAGTTAAGCAATGAAGTATCATTCTGACTCCAACCAGAACAATACAGTTTAGGTACTCTATTCTGTCATGCCAAAGCTTTGGCACACATTAAAGCATGCCAAGATCAATTTAATTAAGTTAAAATTTTTATCGTCATCTTCCACTTGGCTTATTTAGCTATAAAAAAGCCTATATCAAGTAAAAAGTGAAATAAAATTTTGAAACGATAAGTTAGAAAAGTATACCAAACAAGACTAACGATTATACTTACCAATTCCAAAATGAATACCTTTCATCAAATGAGAATATTGATTCTTGTAGCATCCTAGTGCCGCGAACATAGTAATTTTTCAAAATCTAGTTCAATTAGTATTCTTGGGACATGTACTATTGAAATTAGTTTCTCCATTTCCATAAAGAATGTCATTAATTGGTGGAAGTTGGACTTAGAACAGCACAAGCCATCGCTGATGCTTCAAAATTGCAGCTTCACTTTTCCCTCCTCTCTTTTTATAGTATTTCATCTCTATCACATGATTGGCAGCAATACTTAAAGCATCAGCAGCATCTCAATCAGGTTTTATACAGCAACAAGATGAGATAGATATACGGCAACAAGATGAGATATGTCTATCTCGGTATATATCACTGAACTTGTGTTGGGCACGAACAAAATAACCACATTTACCCATGCAATATCAGTCAGTAATCAAAAAGGTCATCCCAGTCATGCCAACCAATATCAATCTGCACTTAAACCATAAGGTTACCGACATTGTACAGTTTGTCTCCTATCCATGGTGACATAACCTGGTCAGCTAACGAGAATGTGATTCATTTAGATGTAAAATAAAAAGGGTTAAGTATATATACAACCCATGTAGTTTAGTTGTACATACATGTGCCTCCTATTTTCTCTAAAGTCTCCAATTCAGTTTGTAATCTGGACGATTTAATCAAATTTGACATAAGTTTATACACATTGTGTGAGCTAAAGAATACACATTTGACTATAAATGATCGTAATACAGGTAACTGTAGGCACCCTACTTAAGAAAACAAAACTTAGCCTATGCTGAAAAGTCATATACCTCAACTTTTAACAAAAAAGTTAGCTAATATACAAATCTGACGAACTAGGTTCAACATACTATCTCATGATTGTGAGAATATTGCCACAAACTAGTTCCAGTCAGCACATTTAGACTCAGGGACGTCAAATAGGGCCAAAATGAAAGGTGGGAATAGATCCCCATAGATGTGAGTCAACAGAGGTTATGAATCTTGGATCTACTTTGTCAATTAGTTAAGGGGTTTATAAGCTACAAATCTGGATGTCAAATAGGGCCAAATGAAAGCTGGAAAAGATTCCTAGAATGTAAGTTTGTCAACAGAGGTATTGAAGCTGGCTCTACTTTGTCAATTATTAAGAGGTTAAAATGCTACAAAACTAAGTAGCTAACCGTGCCATAAAGAAATTGAATGGTAATTCCATGTTGATTTGGTAATCAATGTTGAAGGAACTACCCAAGCTCAAGAGACAGCTTTGAGTCGATACCCCAATTCTGAGAACTTGTTTATGGGACACTGGGACTAGCTTGGAAAGAGAAGTGAAGAAGTTGAATAATAAAGATTGAGTTATTTTGTATCTTGTAGGTCACTGCAGGAAGAAAAGTGAGAACTGCATTTGAACAAAAGGAGCTAACCAAGCTCAAGAGACAGGCTTGAGTCTCCATCCTAGATTCTGAGAAGACTTGGTTCATGGAGCACCAGGCTTGCTTGCAAAGAGAAGTGAGTGTGAAAGATTGAGGCTATTTTGTAGCTTGGAGGTCGACATAGGAAGAACAACTGTACACAAACAAACAACAAAGAAAGAAAAAAAGTAAATGTGAAGTGAAAAAGGGTAAATTGGCTAAATATAAGAGTTTGTTGGGACTCTTCTATCTCATATTTAGCCAATCTATCATCAGTTCTTCCCATTGATTGGACTTCTGCTCAAAATAGTAACTAAAATATCTGAAAATGCATATAAGCCATGCACACTGCAGGTAACCAATGAGATTGGAACAGTATGAATGCAAGTTCCATGCACTCAAGATACAAAACTCTAGCCCCATCCTAATATTGGTTATAACCTTGTAATATGAGATACAACAGCAATATTTTATTTTTGCAAACTAAGTTTTTTATATTTTTCAGCAAATAAAATTAGAAAAATATACAGTATAATATATATATATATATATATGAACTACACACAGAAATATTCACAAAATGAAGTTATATAGTTCACCATATTCAGACTAATTTGATCAAAAAACTAGAATGAACAATTATAACTTTATAGTCTTTAAAGTGCTTTGATTTTGAAATAGAACTTTACTATATACCCAACAATTTCAAGAATCCAAGAACAAGTATAAAAAATGACAAATAAATAAGAAGTTAATTGTGTTTTTGGAAGAATACATGGTACTAGAAATCAACACGAGTTATACAAACAAGTCCTTACCCTGCTATTGGATATGCATCTTTAACAAAAATGTACTAATTAAAAAATAAAGCAGATGGCAGAGAGCATAGAGAGTATATTTTAGTCTGGAAACTTAAAAACAAAGACAATAGAAAACAGATTTACCTTCCACACTAAGATTCCCTTATTCCGTAGGTATTGTGCTCTCATGTCAACTGTATTTATCCATGAATCAACCACAAGCTGGACACTAGGACCACCATAAACACCAATCAATGCTTTATATGGAGGTGGCCCAAATGTTTTCGCATCAGGTTTGTATAAAGCCCCATACAAAGTTGTACCATCTTTAGCAGATATTTGCACAATCTCCGGTGATAGAAGTTGTAACTTTCTAAAACGAGGAACAGTCAGAGGCTGCTCATATAACGGTAGTATCAGACTCCCATCCTGCAAGGAACAAAGGGTTACTCTAGGAGGAGAGTTAAGAGAATCATGGACATCAACAAATCTCTGCATCTGATGATCAAGGATAACTGCATGTCTTCCACTGCCCTGCGTCAACCTCATTGGTGGTTTTAAAGGAACAGTCCAGTCTGGAATAAGGCTAGTGCAATATAAGTTAAATTCCAATGGCCCATCCATGGTGCCAGTGAAGTAAATAAGACCTGCATTTTCATTTACACCAGCAATTTGCTCAACCATCCAATTACCTTGTGTAATGGGTCCTAAGCAAGCCCCACTCTTGTCATGAAGGTAGAGGTGCCTAAAACCAGTCTTTTCACTTGCCCAAATGAAACCACCAGAAAAATTATTCACTCCTTTATCTAAAGGTGTGAAGCAATCATGCAAGTTTATCCAGATATCCTGCTCTTCTACAAGCAAAATTTCCTTTTGTCTAGTCTGAATATCATACTTAAAAATCTCTAATTTGGAATGGGACCTGTTGAGGACCTGAGCTATAAGAGAATTATCTGGCATCCAATTGACTCTAGCTAGATATTCTGCATCTCTGCCAGCTTCACCTGATAATCCACAAATAAGGTCCATCCAAGTAACTTCACCGCCAGAGGCAGGAACAACTCCGAGTCGAACCTTTACATTAGCAGCTCCAGCAAATGGGTATGCATGGTCTTCCTGGGCATCTACACCAACTGAACTTTTCCCCTGGTGCATGATTCTGAAAAGAGGGATCTCAGCTGAGTCAACCTCAGCAAATGCAATATACTTGCTATCAAGAGACCACCAAAATCCAGTCTTCCTATCCATCTCTTCCTATGGCCAAAGAAATAATTGGTAGAGCAATAAATTGATTTGGTCTAGCATGAGAATGTTTATAATAATTTCAGAGAGGGGAAAAGTTGCACCTGGGCAATGTATTCAGCAAGACCATGAGTCTG
This sequence comes from Boesenbergia rotunda, assembly GCA_024364735.1. NCBI lineage: Eukaryota > Viridiplantae > Streptophyta > Magnoliopsida > Zingiberales > Zingiberaceae > Boesenbergia > Boesenbergia rotunda. The sequence goes on along the minus strand of JAGFNQ010002088.1, from coordinate 468,117 downwards.
AAAACAGAACAGATCAGAACTGTTAGATATTCTGAATGAAGACATCAAATAAGAGATTCATATATACAATAAGTTTATTAACAAAAACAGGCGTAGGTATGGTAGCAAGCATGAAAATGTGTGCATATAAATTCAAGGTCACAGCATATACAATCTGCAAAATTTGTATAGAACTAATCCTAGTTTATAAGAAAATTAGGGAAAAAATACATCAAGAGATGCACTGCTTTGTGAATAGTGAACCCGAATACAAGCATTGCGAAGAGTTAACTCCAAATCAGTTAGTGACATGCTATGTTGCTTCAATATAATAGTACTATGTCTAATCTTTTTTCTGAAGGAATATTTCCCTAGAATCTGTTTCTGAAGACACTATTTCAATAATATCTATAGACAATCTAATACGCTCATAGGATACAGTAAAGAGAGGGTTTACCAATGAGTTTTTTTTAGCAAACTCAGGATAATCAGCATATTCCAAGGACATAGACAGCCTTATCACTAATATTCCTCCCAATTTCCGGCACTACTGCAACTAAAACAACTGGGTGCCTTGCCATGACTATGCTGATGCAGCTACCAAGAAATTCTAGGAACGCGCATATTGCCACTGTATTTCATTCAACAGTCATTACAGAGATACGTAGAGTATCGGGCTTCTTATGTGCTGCATTACAACTTCTCTAGTATAATCTTTGTTGGACACATGGATTACCAGAAACTTCCTTTGTCTAGCAAAATTTGCATGCATGGATATGAACCTCCCAGTGACCCAACTTCAATTTGAGCAACAACAACAACAACAAAGTCTTATCCCACTAGGTGGAGTCGGTTGGGCTCTGTCCCCTATTTTATTATCATCTATATTTAAATAAAATTTATTTTATTTTATTGTTGCCAACCAAGTCTTTTTTGGCTTTCCTCTCCCTCGTTTAATGTGCGTATTTATCATAGTTTCACATCGCCTAACAGGGGCATTTATTGGTCGTCTAAGTACATGTCCGTACCGTCTCAAACGTGTCTCTCAAAGTTTTTCCTCAATAAATGCAACTCCGACTCTCTCTCCAATGCTCTCATTCCTTATTCTGTCCATCCTCGTATGTCCACACATCCACCTTAACATCCTCATCTCTGTAACTTTCATCTTTTGCTCATGAGCTCGAGTCATAGCCCAACATTCAACACCATATAACATAGCAGGTATAACTGCCGTTTTATAGAATTTCCGTTTAAGTTTTAGAAGTACTTTACGATCACATAAAATACCCGACGCTAACCTCCATTTCAACCATCCTGCTTGTATTCTATGTAAGACATTTCTCTCAATTCCTCCATCATTTTGCAAAATGATCCTAAATACTTAAAGCTCTCAGTTTTAGACAACTCGTTATATCCTATCTTAACAATTGTCTCTTTACGTCTAATATTGCTAAACTTAAATTCCATATATTCTGTCTTTACTCTACTAAGCCTAAAACCTTTCACTTCTAGTATTTTTCGTCAAAATTCTAGTTTAGCATTTACTCCTTCACGTGTCACGTCTATCAAAACAATATCATCTGCAAACAACATGCACCATGGTACAGTATCTTGAATGTGTCCAGCGAGTTCGTCCATGATTAGTGTAAAAAGATAGGGACTTAAAGCTGATCCTTGATGTAACCCTATCCTTATTGGAAATGCTTCAGTTAATCCGCCTGAAGTCTTCACTCTAGTCGTTACATCTTCGTACATATCCTTAATTAGTTCAATATATGTTACGCTAACACCTCTCTTTTCTAGAATTCTCCATATAATTTCTCTTGGGACCCTATCATAAGCTTTTTCTAAATCAATAAATACCATGTGTAGATCTTTCTTTTGCTCCCGATACTTTTCAATTAATTGTCTAAGAAGATGTATAACTTCTATTGTCAACCTTCCAGGCATGAACCCAAATTGGTTTTCGATTATCGTGGTCTCCTTCCTTAATCTTTTTTCTATTACTCTTTCCCAATGTTTCATGGTATGACTCATTAGTTTAATACCCCTATAGTTTGTATAATTTTGTACGTCTCCTTTGTTCTTATATAAGGGAACTAGAGTATTTACCCTCCATTGATTAGGCATTTTTTTTTGTTTTTAATATCATATTAAATAATTTTGTAAGTCATTCAATACCTTGTCTCCCTAAGCACTTTTATACCTTTATTGGGATATCAATTGGTCCCACGGCTTTTCCATTTTGCATCCCTTTCAAAGCTTGTTCTACTTCTGAAGTTTGAATTCTACGATGAAAATTAAATTTCTATATTCATTTGAACTACTTAAATTGCCTAAGTTAAGTTGGTCCCCTAAACCTTCATTAAAAAGTTGATGAAAGTACATCCTCCACCGCTCTTTTATTTCGCTATCATTTACTAGTACTTTATTGCATTCATCTTTAATACATCTTATTTAGCTAAGGTCTCTTGTTTTCTTCTCTCTCGCTTTAGCTATTTTATAAATGTCTCTTTCCCCTTCTTTTGTATCCAAGTTTTGATATAATCGTTCAAAAGTTTTATTTTTTGCTTCATTTACTATTTTTTTAGCCTCTTTCTTGGCTATTGTATATTTTATTAAGTTTTCCTCGTTCTTACAAACATATAATTCTTTATAGAATATTCGTTTTTCCTTCATTTTCTCTTGTACTTTCTCATTCCACCACTAAAATTCCTTACTTGTTGGTGCATGCCCCTTTGACTCACCGAGTACACCCTTAGCTAATATTTTCAACTTTGATACCATCTTATCCCATGTTGTATTAGAGTCGTTGTATATTTCATCTAATGCTTGTATTTCTACCTTCTCCTTCAATATGTTTTGTTTTCCATCTATTAACTTCCACCACTTAATTTTAGAAGTCGTGTATATTTTTCCTCTATTGATATTATGATTAAGGTGTATATCTAACACTACTGATCTATGTTGAGTAGTTAAGCTTTCTCGAGGGATGACCTTACAATCTTTGCAAATCTTCCTATCTCTCTTTCTAACCATAAAAAAGTCAATTTACGATTTATTATTCCCACTTTTGAATGTGACCAAGTGTTCTTCTTTTTTCTTAAAAAATATATTAGCTAGTGTAAGGTCATATGCTATCGTAAAATCCAATAAATTTTTCCTTCTTCATTTCTTGTTCCAAACCCATAACTCCCATGTAGCCTCCCATATTCTTCATTTTTCACTCCGACATGTCCATTTAAATCACCTCCTATTAAAATCATTTCATTTGGCGGAATATTTTGTAATACCTCATCTAAGTCGCCCCAAAATCTTAATTTGGTTTCTTCATCTAATCCTACTTGAGGTGCATATATGATAATTACGTTCACATCTTCTTTCGTCACTACTATCTTGAGACTTGAGAGCTATAATTCTATCCTTCTTTCTAACTACTCCAACAACTTCATCTTTTAAAGAATTATCTACAAAAATATCTACTCCATTTCTTGTTTTACTTTTTTCTGTGTACCATAACTTAAAACTCAAGATCTCTATCATTTTTGCCTTCTCGCCTACCCATTTTGTCTCTTGCACACACAAAATACTAATTTTTCTTCTAATCATCGTATCTACTACCTCCATTGTTTTACCAATGAGAGTTCCTATATTCTATGTTCCAAATCTTAGACTATTACTTTTCTTATAACGTTTATTCTTATCCAACCTATGGTGTGAGAATTCTTGCCTATTTAATACTACACCTAAGTTCTCATGGAGATGTAACGATCCTTACCTAGACGTTACAATCGGACCCTGTAACGCGAACCCTTGCATATTTAGGACTACACTCGAGTTTTGAAGATGTAGCGGTCCTTGCCAAGACGTTACAGTCGACCCTGCAACGCATTCCTTCCGGGGAACATCCTAGCGTTAATAATAGTGTAAAGGATCCATTCATTGAGTATTTGTCATAGTTTTTTTTTACGCTAGCTGGCAACCTAATGCAACCCTCCTCCTTTATCCGAGCTTAGGACCGACCATGACTAGGTCGTCACAGGCGGAGTTGTTCCCTTTTCCCCTAAGAATATGGGAAAAAATCAATTCTTGCTCGTATTGAAGTCCCCTTTTACCTTGTGTAATTGCAATGACCACCTCCATTTTCCTTGTCTCTGGGCCTAAATCAGTATCCTATGCATTTAGTTGGCATATCAAGGTCTCCTAGAATGTTCCCAAATCCCAACACTTCCTTTCCTTCTACATCTTCCTTGGTCCTTTCGAAGTTTTTCCTACTTCTATTGCAATCTTCATTAGGTCAAGGTTAACCAGTTTGACTAAGCTCAGGTGAGCTTGAGTTTCGATGTTTGATAATGATGTTTGGACGTTGTGTGAGACAAGTTAAGTAGGTCAAGGTTGACTGGAGACTTGACTGAAGAAGTCCTAGTGGGACTAGGCAGACCTATTTGGGAACTAGGTGAAGTCCAGGTGGATTTGAGAGGATCGCACGTTAGCAGGGTGAAAGTCCACCGAGAGACTAGACCTAACTGCTATTAGACAAAAGAAAGTCCTAGTAGGACTAGACAGACCAGTTGGGAACTAGGTGAAGTCCAAGTGAATCTGGGAGGATCGCACGTTGACAAGGTGGAAAGTCTAACGAGTGACTAGACCTAACTGCGGTTAGGCAAAGAAAAGTCCTAGTGGGACTAAACAGATTGGGAATTAGGTGAAGTCCAAGGTGGGTTAGTTAGGAGCTAAACACTTGGCTAGAGAGAGGTCCTAATTGGGACCAGGCAAGAGTAAGTCCAAGTCGGTCAAGGGTTTGTTGGAGCAATCGGCCCCAAGATGGTCCGGTGTGACCATGGGTTTTGATGTTTGGGCAAAGGGTTTAAGTTAGGTTTTCCCTTGTATTCTTATATGTGTATGTTGAGTGTGCAGGTTGTACAGGTACACATATGGACTTGACTGGACGGCCTCGGTACAGTGAAGGATGGCATGGAGGCAAGCTGGAGGCTTGCGTGCGCATCCGAGGGACCTTGGTGAGCAGGGACGATGAGCTGATGGGCGCGGACTTTGAGGCATGCGTGAAGGATGGCATGGAGGCAAGCTGGAGGCTTGCGTGCATCCGAGGGACGGAAGCCGAAGAGGGCGCGAAGGCAACAGTCGATGCTGCGGAGGAGGAGTCAGTCGAGTCGTGAGAATCGAGTGCTGTGTGAATGTACTCGGGAAGGGGTTCAGCTAGGGACTGGGGGCAGTCGACTGGTAGGTGGCTGGTGAGCTGGCAAATTCCAACGTTGGGGGTGTCAACGGTCGAATTTGGCTGGCACCAATCGACTGCCCTGGGGGCAGTCGACTGGTAGCGAGAAATCAGCCCTGAGTCCTATTTAAAGAGAACTTCGTGGTGGCTGAGTTTCTTGACGAAACTTGCTTGGATAGGGCAAGTTAGTAGTCTTGTATACTCAGGAAGTGTTCTTGGTGTTGTGGCGAGGTTTCTCCACCCACAAGGAGCGACGAGTTCTAGCCGGAGGTTATCCGGGGTTTGATCCACCGACGGATTGTTGGATTAGTCACCTGACCGAGGTGGATACCAACTAAAATCGTCGTGTTAACATTGGTTAGTGATTTTGTTATTGTTTTACTATTATTTCCGCTGTGCAAACTAACCGTGTAGGAACAAGAATTTGGCGAAACGCTATTCACCCCCCCTCTAGCGTACGGCAAGACGATCCATCAGGGTTGACCGGACACTTAGTGAGGAAGCCCCAACAGGTCACGGTTGACAGGAGATTAGGCAAAGTAACCCTAGACTTGTGTTAGACTAGTTAGGGTTTAGGCAATCAATTAGGTGATCGATTGACCCAAAACCAATTGATTGAGTGATCGATTGGAGCAAATTTGTCGCGAAAACAAAAGCTCTCTTAATCGATTGGGCGATCGATTAAGAACTGATCAATTGATCAGGTGATTGATTGAGAAACTTGTATTGCAACAACAGAAACGAGCTTAATCGGGTGATCAATTAAGGTGTTTTCGCGAGAGCATAGTGAGGTGCTGAATCGATTGGCTAATCGATTAAGATCTTTTTAATTGATTAGGTAATCGATTAAGCTTTGAAGAAGAATTGTTGAACGGTTAGATCTGACGTGGTAATCGATTGGGTAATCGATTAAGAACCCTAATATGTAGGATATATAGGGTTTTCACTACAAGTTGAAGTAGAACTCTCTCTTCCTCCTTTACCCATTCTTATGTGCTTCTTGGGGATAAGTGTTATTGCATTTCTAAACATCAAGGGGTGATTTCTAGCTAGAAGAAATCAAGAAAAGCAAAAACTCATTGTTGTATATCTTGTAAGATTTCATTTGTATTTGCTTGTTCTTGTTGTATTTATTGTGTAAGCTTGTACGAGACTTCTCTGCCTCCATGAAGGAGACATTCATAGTGTTTATGTGTGGGGAGAGCGAATCCTTGTATTGGTCACATCAAGGAGGTGGATACCAAATAAATCCTAGAGTGTTAGCATTTGCTCAAGTCTTCTGTAACGACAAATCTTCACCAAGCAAAAGAGAAGTTAATCAACCCCCCCCCGCACCCAGCTCTCGATGCATCCTACACACTTCTCACCCAACTTCGCTTGGTATGCATGAATCCAACAATGAATTTTGGCCTTTGATATCTTAGGGGGAAAAAGAAACTCAGTCCTTTGAGAAAGTGCATTGTCTCTTTTATTATTTATGTATCACTATACTAGTTTCTGTGTGAAATTTTTTTTTTTGAATAGTTTCAACTTCCACCATCAATCTTCCACATGCATGGTACAACCTCAAAACTGTAGTTTCATACTTTCATTACAGCTCTTGATAATTTTTCACTTATTTTAAATAAAAAAAACCATTAGGAAGTAAAAGGAAGGGGTTCTTGTATCCGTAGTTTGGTTAGATCAATGCATTTCAAAGTTTATAGTACTATACTTATTTCATTCTATGCTAATATGACAACTACAAAGAATAGAAGAAACCTACAAATTAGAGTAGATGTGAAATAGATCTAAATTCAAGCGCAGTACTCAAAAAATGGTCATCTGAAATTATTTTTGTTTTGTAGCTAGGGGAATTGCAATAGTTTAAACTTCACGACTATATTATTGGAAGAACAAAAAAATATGTCTGCTAAAAGCAGTAGAGCTTGAGTGTGTTTGCGCTTCATAACCAAAGCAATGATATAATATGTTGTCCATCGATTGTTCAATGCCGAACAAAACGGGAAATATGTTGCACATGCATCCTAGATTCTCCTAATTAATGCAGTGAGAGCAAGATTTCAAAAGAAAACAACATTTTAATTTTTAAATACAATTTGAGATCTATCTTGTTTCAGTAGTTCTTTTAATTATATCTTTTGTGGTGCCCTACCAAAAAGAAAAACGTAGTTCTGCCATATAGTCCATAAAATGTTCAAGGAATCAACATTTCTAGCCAGCAACCATCTTGATCTGTGAAACCTTCTGGAACTTTTTTTTTTCAAAACTGCCCCCTGACCATTGGGAGGGAGTAATTCAGGAAACCGAAGCTAGCCATCACATGGGAGAGTAATTCCTCGGGCTTTGCCGGGATTCGACCCTTGCTCAATTTTGCAAACCTGCCATGTGATAACATGGTTCGGCTATGCCCTGGGGGCTATGATGAGACAACCAAACTACATAAGCAATTGGAAAGAACTTAAAGAAAACATTGAACCATGATCTTCTGCGAGTACACTTCATTGCTCATTATTTGCCACACTAAATGGAACTCGTCCAAATGGTTAAATGCCAAGTTACAAGACAAACCAAAGTACTTAAGGTTACCAGAGCAAAACAGAGGATAATATTGGATACATATCACAAGCGCATGATTTTATTTTCCAAACACCAAAACTAGAAAGGTAAATTCAACAATGTGTGACGCATTAACAAGATACGAACATCCAACCTTTTGGTTTGCACTTGCTCCAAAAGTTAATTGGTTAGGTTCCCCACCAGACAGATTCAACACGTGGAGTTCATCATCTCTGACATATGCGAGCTTGCTTCCATCTGGTGATAGATGCGGGTCAATGATTGGCGAACCAGCACAACATGTCAGCTTGAGCTCTGGTTCTGAGCCTGATATTTCCTGGAAATATACCTGATGAAACAGATAATGATCACTTGATATCTCTGTCTCAAAGAAGAAAGTTTAAGGTCAGCCAGTTCAGCAGCACATAGGATAACTATTTCTGCTGAAGCATTTTAATGATCAAACCGAAACTACTTCAAATACAATCGGCCTACTAGCTGAATTTCTACACTAGCCAATCAAATCAGGAAATAGGGCAGAGCACAGACCCCATTTGGCAATGGCACCATGATAGTGGGCTTCCCTGGAGGAAAGCAAGAAGAGCACGTTGATCTCGCCTTCCACTCGTACCTCGTTACACCCAATCCCCTCTCCCTTGACCTCTCCCGCCTCAGCTTCTCTTCAGCCGAGAGATTATTCTCGTCGAGTCCGCCTCCATCAGGCGGGCTAAACACCAGCTCTTGCCGCCGCGAAGCAACGTCGAAGACGAAGACTTTACGATGGAGGGTACCATCGGGGCTAAAGAGATAGGAGATCAGTCGCCCATCAGGGCTGAAGCTGATGGAGGAGGGGGCGACGTATCCCGGCAGCGGGTACTGGACGATCTCCTCCACAGGAAAGAGGAAGGAGTCTTCGTTGGAATCAGCTAGGGGCATCTTTGCTTCGCAGTGGCGCGGCTTCTTCGCGAAAGTCTCCTTGTCGCCGTCCTCCGCGGCCGCGCTGTCCTGCATCAAGAAGGGCAGTTACGCGGAAGGACGGGCCGCCGGACCAAGAAGGAGCTGCCGGACGGCGCCCTAGGACGGATGGCGATCGGATCGGGGCCGAAGAGAATCCCGGCGGTCACTACAAAGGCCCTCTAATATTTCTAGGCACTGCCTCATTTGCATTTGCTCCCGTATATTTTTTGAAATCTCAAATTAACTCAGTGGAAACTTTGTTGTAACCTGAGTGCGTCACTTTAGCGGTCTAGATAGTTTCAATATTTTTTGAAAAGATAAATAAATTATAAAAAATATTTATCTTGTTGCAAAAATTCTTTATGAGAGAGAGAGAGAGAGAGAGGAGTTCAAATGTCCAATAAAACATTTTGTATTCATTTTAAATTTATCTCATCATTTATTGAAACAATCCCCCTTGTAAATATCAACCATATCATTGTATGAGAATAATTTTATTTTGTCCATGTAGAATGAACTGATAATTAATACATAAATATTATTATTATAATATTTAAGGGTCAAAATTTAATAAAGTTAGTGTACTCATCCTCCCCACGCGTTAGCTATAATATCCGAGCTAATAGTTCTCATGATTTACCTCTTCCGTATTAATCCTGGGATGGATTAATGAAGACGTTGGAAGCAAATGAATCACCTTTACCATCACGAGAATAACTTTACTTTGTATTGAAGCGACAAGATAATATCACTTATCTAAACAGCCCAATATAGCTGGACAACTTTGCCTTAAAAATGATAAAGAAGCAAATAATAAACAAATCAAATGCATCTAAATTTTTTTGGGGCATTTTACCAGAGGACGCACGTAATTTTTTGAATTAACCAAAAGATGCAAGCTACTTTAACATTTACTAAAAAGCATATTTTTTCAGTATTCTTACTATTTTACCCTTTTATCAAATCTAACTTATATGCATGCAATCTCTTTTTCCTTTTCTCTCTCTTATGCATGCAACCTATCTTCTCTTTCTTATCCTTTCTTCTCATTCCCTCTCCTTTTCATGCATTTTTTTTCTCTTTCCTCTTCTCTCTTTTAGATGAATGCATGCATAACGTGGAAAAAATATCAGGTCCACGTTGGCCCTGATATATTTTATATCAGGCCGCGTTACACTTGATATTTTTCCTATCTGGCCCAACGTGGGTCTGATGTGAAAGCTGTTCGACTTCGATAGGACCGTCGTCAACTGCGACAGCGATGACGGCTGGGACGGCGACCAGTTGGGGCTACGGGAGATCTCCAACCAGCTTCGTCTAGTGGCGCATCAATCCACCGATGTTATTTTTGTATTGTTTTTGAAGTTCTCTGCTTTTTAATTTTAACTCGAGTTTTTTTTTCAAAAACAAATTTTAAGAATTAAAAGAAAAATAAAATGAAATAAAAATTTATCATCAAATGATTAAAATGAATTGAAACTGCGTACTTTTTAGATTTAGATTTGAATACTAATATTTAAATTAATTAAAATATTCTTTTATTAAATTAAAACTAAAATATCATATTAGACCCACGTTAGGCCTGATATGATTCCATATCAGGCTCGACGTGAGTCTGATATGCAATCCATTTCAGGTCCAACATCCCCAATGCGTCATCTTCTTGATTCTTTATTATTATATTTTAACTTTTAGAGAAGTCTAAATAAATAATGGATAACATATTCGAACTCCTTGTAATCACATATTAGGGTCGTCGGACCTGATATGGAATGCATATCAGGCCCAACGTGACATTAATATAATTCATATCGGCCCAATGGGCTAATATTAGATTTTTTTTCTCGATTCTTCGTTATTTCACTTTAACAACTCAGAGAAGTCTAAATAAACAATGTATAGCATATTTGAACTCCTTGTAACCTCAGAAATCCACGGGGGCTAAAATTTTTACAATTGGAGTTCTCTAGGTCAAATCAGTGGGTTTGACCAAAATCTACTGATTGACCTAAGAGCTCAGATTTCACAAATTTTAGTTCATGTGGGTTTCTGAGGTTACAAGGAGTTTAAATGTGCTATACATTTTTTATTTGAATTTCACCAAGGTGTTAAAATATAATAACGAAAATCGAGAAAAAAATCTAATATTGGGGGCATTTGGGCCTGATATGAATTATATTAGACCCACGTTGGGCCTGATATGGTTCCATATCAGGGTTATGTTTTGGCCCTGATATGGAATCCATATTAAGCCCAACATGACCCTGATATGGAATCCATATCAGGCCCAACGACTCCAATATGTGATTTTTTTCTTAATTATTAGTTATTATATTTTAACACTTCGGATAGGTCGAAATAAATAATGGATAACATATTTAAACTCCTTGTAACCTCAGAAATCCACGGAAACTGAAATTTTTACAATTGAAGCTCTTTAGGTCAAATCGGCGATTTTTGGTTAAAAACCACTGATTTGACCTAGAGAGCTCCGATTGTAAAATTTCAGTTCCCGTGAATTTCTAAGGTTACAAAGAGTTTAAAGATACTATCCATTATTTATTTCGACCTCTCCGAGATATTAAAATGTAATAACTAATCATCGAGAAAAAAAATCTAATATTGGGACCAGAAATCATATCAGGCCCGCGTTTGACCCATTTAGCAACTCTATCCATGACAGTGTTAGGGTACTCATTCAGTTCACCACGAATAAGACTGCTTAGTCATCGACGTGGTTTTCCTGTTATATCTTGGGAAATACACATCTATCATAATCTCGAAGCACCGTTTAGGGGGACGAATATATTTTAAGAAAACTGTATCAAATATAAGCCTCGACATTTTCGTTTCCCGTCTTAGCACTCGATTGTCTTGGCATCTTAGCACTCTGCTGACTAGGCTATCTCAGTGTCTTAATACTCAACTGTCTCGATATTTCGGCATTCGGTTGACTCGGTCGTCTCGACACTCAATTGACTTGGCTGTCTCGACGTCTCAACACTCGACTATCTCAATGTCTCAACACTCGATTAACTTGGCTAACTTGGTTGTCTCGGTGTCTCAACACTTGACTATCTCGATGTCTTAACACTCGGTTGTCTCTGCACTCAATTGACTCATTTGTCTAGGTGTCTCGCCCTCGACCTCGAACAACTTATTCTCGCCCTTTGGATATCTCAACCAAAATTTTGAGGCAACTTGTCTTTCCAAACAGCTCTTCCTTCCTATTGGCAGTCTAAGATTATCAGTTTAGGTCATCTTAATAGGCCTGAAGTTAATTTTTTAGTATATCTCAATCAAGCAACTATCTCGGTAATCTTCGACGAATAATTTTCATTGCATAAGATTGTCCAAGAAAATATCAGCTAATAGTTATATATATATTTTTTGTAATCTAAGTATTCAATTTTTCGAATCGACTAATTCTAAAGATGATCAGTTTGGTCTCCATGGAAATTTTCTATCCACCGCCATGATAATTCCCACTTCAGGAGCCAATTAATAGCTCGGGAAAGCATTATGTCGTTTGCAAAATAAAAACAAAGGGGTATCAATTAGAATTAATAAAGATATTTAAAAAAAGAAAAACTTACGGAGATTGAGGCTAAGACTTGTGACTTTAGGGCTGAGGTCAACCCTGTAAAGAAGCTCCTCGCATTGTACCAGCTTTAGGTCGCGGAACTCTATCTCGGCCAAGATACTCCTAGCCCTCCGGTACCCTGCGTCTTGCTGGAAGTCGCCGAGGTTCGGAATGGATGGTAGGCCCTCGCTCCAGCGGCTGGGGCTGAAGAGGCGCTGAGGGAGTCGAATAAAAAACACATTCCTTCCATCCCTTGTGGGAGGAAGCAAGACTCCCTAAGAACTTATGGCCGGTGCGAGCGGTAAAGCTAAAAGCCCCTGGATGCTATGGTAGAGACGAAGAAGAAATGGAAAAACTGGGGGCCAAAGGGATATCAAAGAGTTCAAAAAGAATAAATGCCCCACCCATCTGAGCAAAGACGTTTGGGGCTAGTTGGTGTAGGGGAATGTTAAAGTAAGTAGCAATACTCATGAAGAAGGGAGGAATAGGGAAACACAGTCCTAACCCTACCTGCCCTAAGAAAAAAGTGAAGAAACCTAGGGAAGGTTCTACGGATGACTGACCTAATACAGGGACTTTCACCTTCAAGTCCGTCAGGATACCATACTTTTCGCGAGCGTCGTGGAGGGTCTCTAACCTAACCCTAGAGGAGATGGTCTCATACCACTCCGGGTGATAAGTCTATTCCCCTGAGTGTCCCCCCCCCGCCTCGGGTCTTCTTCTTCTTCCCTACTGGACTCATGATGGTGAATGAAGGGAAAAGACGGCAGGAGAAGACTTACACTGGCAAGGGATGCGGCGGCTAGAAGATCAGAGGGCAAACAAGGACGTTAACAGTAGGTAAGGCAAGAAGGCGGAAGGGTGATGTTGCATCCGTTTTATAAAGGGAAGCCGCCCTCGTGTGAGTAATGGGAACGCGACACGTCGACGATGCTGGTTACACATCTTGAGGTGCTACCCCTCTTTACGGTCGTCACTTCGTCTGGCCCTGCGTCGCATAGCAGCGGGAGATCGCCGCGCAGAGAATGGCGGAGTACATGGCGAAGCTACATTCGTTGGGCCACCTTGTCGCCATTAAGTGACCCCATGCGCTTTTAATGGGTCATGGACAACTATCATTGCGCTGCCTTGAAACTCACAGGGATTTTTGGACTGAGTCAAGAAATCGCTTGAGGTTCAGGGACGAATGTTTCGATTCCTTGACTCGACGAGCCACCAACGAAGTAGTAATAGATATATGGACCCACCACGACATAGCTTTTTCGTTACACCACTAGTCTAATCAGTCAGCCACACTTCTTTTGATTAGACTTAAAGAGAGGACTTGTGATGGGGTTGAGCATCCCATGGTTGACACGTGGACTGAAGAAGTTATGTGTCAAGACCCACTGAGTCTGAACGACTCTATCAGACTCCCGAGACCTCCTCGAGAAGGAAGACTCCCGAGACCACCTCGGGCAGACATACTATTGAGATCACCTCGGGAGGTAGGACCCCGGGAAGACAGACGTCCGAGATCACCTCGGGAGGATAGGTCCCCGAGATCACCTCAGAAAGACAGACGCCCGGGACCTTCCCGGGCCAAAGGACCCCGAGATCACCTCGGGAGAGCAGAGCCCGAGGATCATCCTATCCGATGGCCCAACCTCAAATAACCGTCTTTTTTTTGCGGATCTGCGGATAATTATCACCGATAATTATTAGATAATCCTGACCTATAATATGCGACCATTAAGGTCTTAATTATCGTAACGACCTGGATTTAATTACGGCAAGGGTCGTTACAAGGGTTATCCAGTAACTACAATTGAGGGGATGTGGAGAAAAACGTGGGGACACGTGTGACCGCCGTCTCATGTATATAAGGTACTCCAACCCCTTCAAGTAAAGGGGTTACGATCATCTTACTCTTACTTCTCCTTAGTTCTTTTTCTTCCATATACTCGAGGGCTGACTTGAGCGTCGGAGTGAGCTCCGTCGGAAAATCTCCGACGTGCTCCCATTAACGCTCGTGTTAATCTGCAGGATGAGAGCTCCTTTTCTTTCGTTATCATCCTCGATGGGCTGGACTCTGATGACTGAACCATCCACGTCGATTCCTTCCGGAACAATATACACATATACACACTTATAACTAATGGATCATTTTCTATGTGAATAAATTAATATTTTATCGTGATTAATTGAAAGCTATTGACTTAATCGAAAATGCTGATTAAATTATACAATTTCTCAAACGAAGAGTTTTATAAAAAAAAAATAAAAAAAAGCAGCAAGATAGAATTCCTTTATAAAAAATAGAAAAAAAGGGGGAAAAAACGAAGATGATGACATGGCAAGCTACGGAGGAACATCTTTCTCCGCCGTTTTGTGGGAAGCTGCGTCGCGTTCGTTTGGGATTCGACGGCTCCGAACGAGTGCGCCACGATAGATCTGGCTAGGTCGCAATGAATGGGGCTCCAACCGGCGTTCCAGGGGATGAGACTGGTCTCACGTGAATTACACGTGAAAGAGTTTCTATACCAGCGTCGCGGCACCCCCACGCCCATCCTTCATCCTCACGGTTCCGCCGCCGCCCCCCCAATCGCCTCCTTCGTCCGACCATAGTCCGTTGTAGGCGACGATCATACGAAGACGCGCACCGTGTCCTCGTTATCCTTCGAAGTGGAGCACCCCCGCGCTCTCCCTCTGCAGCAAGCTCTTTTTGTATCGACTGCGTCGCAGGTGACAGCAACCATTGTTGTCTCTTCTGCCTTCCCCTTCATATTCGCCGGAACTCCATCCTATCGATCGTAAAGGTACTTAGTGATTATCGGCTTCTTCTTTCCTATCAAGTGTCAGATTAGGGTTTTGTGAGCTAGGCCTTATGGTTAGATTCAAGGATAACCATTTACTATTATCACCTTGGATTTTATTTGATGGATCTGTGAACTGTGAAAATGCGATCAGTAGTCTTCTCTTGTCCTTCCCACTTAGCTCGCCGCTGCACATTTGAGTTGGCGTTGGTAGAAATAGGAATGCTTTGAAAAGCGTTCGCCTAGGAGGTTTTGCCAAAGGGTCATTTTGTTTAGTCGCTAGGCAACCCTTGTTATGCCGCCCTTCTGAAAAGCAATCGATGTGGATTGCTAGATGGCCTTGGTGGTAGGGATGGCAATTTGCTATGGCCCTTTAAGTCCACTATGCCCCAACCAATGGATGCTACCCGACCTGTAAGCTCGGCGGGGATGCCAAATAAAAAATCACAATATACAGGGGTGTGTGGTGAGTATGAGGCAGCTTCCTTTTACCTTGCCCCCTTACTCCTTATCACATCCTGAATATGTATTTTACTTTATATTTTATTGCTTTACCTTGAATTCGCTTTGCCTGAGAAGCAGGGTGGGGATGGGGAAGAATTTTTTTCACCTCCTCAACTCACTTTGCTTCCTATATGGGGAAGGGATGAGAATTTATAAAACCTGCCCTGCCTTGCCTATTGCCATCCCTGTCCTAGGCAATCCAAGTGGGTATAAGGAAAATAAATATTTTTATAAGTTGTTGGTTCATTTGACATTAGTTATTTTATCTATATTTTGATATTGTATCATAAAATTAATTATAAGTTAGTTACATGTTTTCTTGCCATTTGACCTTAGACTACGAAGTGTTGAATTATACATTTTTTTTGTGGCTTTATTGTCTTGGTTGCAAAATGAAATGTGAAATAGTTTATTGATTTTATTTGTTAGTATTTACTTATAATTATAAATTTGTTTTGATTGATTAGAGATGCAATTGGTATATACACACACTTTAATATTAGTCATTTTTATTTACTTTTCTTATTTATTTTAATACATTTTAATGCTTACCTATAAGTTTGTCACGTAGGCACCCATGTAATGCGTAGGTGCATGGTTATTGGCTGACCGCCTATTGCCTGCCATTTTTTATACCTTGGAAACATTTTATATAACTGTATGATATAGTCATGACTACTAAGAATTATGTTTTTTTTTAAACCATATGCATACTATAAACATAAATGTCCACCAAAACTTTTGAGTGGAATTGTGAGAAGAAGCTTTTCAAAATTCTATTATATAATTTTTGCTAAGCTTAGCTTTCTGACATTCTTCAAAAGGTACCATTTAGATCTGAAAGTGAAACCTTATGTTTGTTTGCCTTCAAAAAGATATATGTGGATGCAAAACTTATGATGTTAATTTTTCTCTTCTATGTTTCTTTAATAACATTTATGTCTTCATGCTCTTTGACATCATATCTTTTGAGTGGCCAATGTGAGATATAGAATGAGAAAGTCATGGTGAGGCCATGCATACTCCAAGTGACATATACATTATTGCAATCATAGGCATTTGACATTGCATAATGTCTTGTTAGAACTTCGTGTGTGTGCTATTGGATTGATTAGTTGTGCAAGCTGTCCAGTTTGTATTTCTTGAATCTTCAAATGTATGATATATAAATATACAGCCGACATGAAAAATAGTTGGGAAATGTTGGCATGTATTTTTCTTCCATAATCCCACCCAAGTAATTGAGATATTAAGATGTTGTAGTTGTTGTCATGGTATTCTGCAGTAAAATTTTCTTCTAATCTATGTATTCTGAAATTAAAATTTCAATCATCTTCATGGAAATAGTTAATAATTCTTTGTTTCATACCAAATCATTTTTTTATCCTCACATGCAAGTCATGGTTGGTCTCTTTAGTAATAGCCTAAACTTTTGAAGCAAGTGGTCGTCCTATCAACGTTAACTTTGTACCTGAGGAGGAGGTTGGAGCTTGATAGAAGTATTAGTTAAGAAAATATTCATTGCCAGTGTTATGTCTACATGCTCTTTTAAGACTGTCTAGACAATCCCAGTTGTTTTCCTATTCTTAGACGTGATTTGTCTTTTAACAGAATAATTTTTGACTGATTTCTCCTAAATCCTAATATCTTAGGCTTCTTGGATAAGTTCTTATATATGAATTTCTGAGGTGAAATAACTGTAATGATTTGTGGTAGTATATCTCGTTGAAGGTTGCAAAGCTAGCTGGATGATAATTTATTATTGTAATCTTAGGAAAGTGCTTCTTTTCAGTACTATTAAAATTGTATGATTCTCTATTCAGATCATACGATTCAATTCAGCTTTCCAGAGATCCAAATCACCGGTGTGGATTGGACTTGCATCCGAATCGGTCCCGTTTCTATCAGATCAGTTTTCTTCTGATTCTGTTTCGCTGTTGAAACCTGTGCAAAAGAATAAAAAAATGCAATAATCAACTAGGGTCGGTTCGCTCGCCTTTGTTTCCTGTTGTCTGTGCCATTTGAAACATCTTCACTGCTCCGACAAGCTCCTCCACACCAGCAGCCTGTGATCTTCAAAGCATTGGCAACTTTCAACCTTCATGCAGGGACCAGAGAAATCATCTCATCCTTTGCAACTTCCTCCTGCTGTCCTCCTTGTCTTCCCCTCAGCCAGCAAAGCATTGTACTCGCACTGGCTGGCCACTGACCTCCATTGTTGGCCAATAATACATTGTCTTCCACCACAATGGACCAGCAGAATTAACTGCTTCTCCACAGTGCAGAACACCTCCTCTCCATCTTGATCGGGGAAGTTGATGCCCTCTACACCTTTTGCACCAAATGACACCTTTTACACCTTGTTAAATTCTGACATCCTCTTCAGAGCACCAGCGTCCACTGCAACCTGTAGTATTCTCGGCTTCTGCACCAAACAAACCTCCCTGCAATCTGCAGCCAACAACCTTCAAAGCACTGACCTCCCTATTTCGTCTATCTCTCCGTAAACTCTGCTGTTTTTCAACTATTTTTCTGTGAGAAGTGTTGATCTCTCCTACATCATTGATAGAGTTCTTCAACAAACATCTATAGTAGGTTTCTTTGCTTCTTGCTTCTATGGCACAATTACACATTCACACTGTACGATTACACTTGTATAGATACCAACAATGTAGATTACATCATTTTCATTGCATTTGAAGCTAGATGTTATCCCTTCCAAGATAAAAATAGTTTTTTTGAACATATTTTATAGAACTGTACCTTGTGATTCATGATTCAGTATAATTCACGATTCTGTTTAAGACCAAAGTGAGTTATGATAGGAACCTTGATTTGCCAACCTTGCTTCCTGGGGCCCAATATGCTATCTTATTTTTGTAGAAACAAGAAACTATTCCTGGTAATTGGTAATCTATAGAAAGTATTCTTTGGGAAAGGTATTTCCCTGCCATTGGATGTTGTCACGTGCAAAAAGGATTTGGTTGACCATGCCTATACAACCATCAAGGCCAGACATGTCAGTCACATTCTTTGAGAGCAACTTTGACTTTTCTGTAGAATCAGCTTCGATCTAAATTAAGTAATTACTTTGCAAGGATGGCAGCGTGATTCTCATTTTGAGAAACTGTCCAGTGTTTACTGGATCAATGTTACTCAGTTTTAGGCAGGAGAGGTATCTGTGAACCATGCTCTTGAATTTGTTTCCAACAAGCAGCTAAGAGAGTATTCTGCAATATGCCAAATCCCCCACTTTTTATACATTACTTTGTTCAAACTGTAGGTTCGTATGTCTGAGCATTTTGGTTTACCAAATTAGCATTTTGCAGATAAGTTGAGTTCATTTATTCACATTTTAGACTGTTATGTGTGAGCATTTTTGTTTAACCAAATTATTGTTACTTGGAAGTGGAACACTCAACTTGTCATGG
This sequence comes from Boesenbergia rotunda, assembly GCA_024364735.1. Taxonomy (NCBI): domain Eukaryota; kingdom Viridiplantae; phylum Streptophyta; class Magnoliopsida; order Zingiberales; family Zingiberaceae; genus Boesenbergia; species Boesenbergia rotunda. The sequence goes on along the minus strand of JAGFNQ010002088.1, from coordinate 449,073 downwards.
ATATGGACCATATTTGAGTCTGTCTAATGATGTACAAGGGATTTATTCATTTATTTCCGCAAAGGATATCAGTTTGCTATGTTGTTTATGAGCGTTCTGTCATACTGATCGTGTACATTTACCAGCAAACACAATTCACATAGTTGCTGGAAAAATTATCATGCACACTTCTGTTTTGATGATATAAGGATAGAAGAGGCTGATCAAGTGACTTATCTGATGCATGAAACATGGAAAGGCAAAAATGCAACTTCACTTGTTCACTTAATAAGTTTTTACCACACATGAATGAAACTACATGCAGGCTTAGAATATGATTTGTACTCCCCTCATTTCTCTCTAATTTATTCTCTTTTCAAAGAGTGAAAACTTGATACTTGTGTTGGTAATTCACAATTTATTATCATCTTCTTATGGGGACTATTATGTGTTGCTTAATGGCACTCTTATTTTAATTTTAGCATGGTTGAGTTCAACCTGCTTTTTTTTTCTCTAGAAAGTCAACAGCGTTCTAAACCACCTGAAAAGAACGGACAATAATTACTAGTTTACAGGAAATAATTTTCTATTTGTTTTCCTTTTTTAAAATTTCTTTTTACCTTCTTTTCATGTTAAATGCCTTCTTTCAAAGTGTGCTGGTTTCTTTTATGCTTCGTTGCAGTGTGTTTTACATTTCCTTACTCCTGGTGTTTACAGTAGTTTAGAAGAGCATGTCATTTCCATTTCTACCTTCCAAGCGTTCTTATGAAAGAAATCCCCTTGAGTCGAATGGGCGGGGAAAATGGCAAAAGACAGGACCTCATTCAAAAAAGCAGAAACAGATAAAAGCCCCCCCTGGGGCTACCATGCTTCGTATTCTTTGTCCTGCATCAAAATCTGACAGTTTTATTGGTGACAGTGGAGAAATTGTTGCAAGGATACAGAAAGAGACTGGTGCCAAAATTAACTTGAAGAAATTGTATCTGGCTGTGATGAAAGAGTTATTCTTATCACTGGATCAGAGAAAGATGCAGAACTTGGCAATGAACTTAAAAAAGAAGATGAAGTTTCTGAAGGTGGTGACAATCTCAAGGAAAGTGCTGAGAATGTTGGTGAGTCTGAGGACTCTGAAAGCACAAAGGTAGATGGAGTGCCACCATTATTAGTTAATGCTCTCTTACTTATTTTTGAGAGAATTATTGAAAATGAACCGGACAATGAGGTGGATGAAGAAGAAAATAAGAAGCAAACTGCAATTTCTGCAAGATTGTTAATTCTGTCTAACCAGGTAGGTTGTCTACTTGGGAAGGGTGGGAGTGTTATTAAGCAAATATCAGCAGACAGTGGGGCCCAGATTCGCATACTTCCAAAAGAGAAACTTCCTTTGTGCGGCACACAGCAGGATGAAATTGTCCAGGTAAGAGTGTTTGGAGATATTTTAACATGTTTCTATCAGTGGCATTGTTATTTATTTATTTTTATTTATTGAGAAGCAAATACCATTTCTCAGACAATGCATTAGTTGTAGGTTCCACTTACATTAATCTTTCGTTCCCATTATTATACTTATTTGATGCTTCTGCTGCAAATTATATTGTAATTATCTTTTTTTTTAAATTCATTTTTAGATTCAAGATTTAGGAGATACACTGTCCAACCCTATATAGTTGGGACAGACATGGCTTAACGATGATTATCCTTTGGTTCAATAGTTAAATATTTGAAACCTTGTCATATGACTGTGCAGGTAACTGGAGGGGTTGATTCGGTGAAGAAAGCTCTGCATTTAGTTGGTCAGCAGCTGCTAGATAACCCAACTCGTGATCGTGATTCTTTCCCTCTGGCAAATTCTTCTGGTCCCTTGTCGCATCCATTTGCTTCTATTCCTCGGTCAGAAGGTTTTCCACCACCAAATTTTCATTATCCTCCTCAAGGACCACCTTTCTCCAACAGGCCCCATGACATGCCTGACTTCCATCCAGGCATGGGCCCACCTTTTCCTAAATTTCATGAAAGTGGACCACCCATCCATCCTCAAATATCTGCAGAGCCCATCACTTTCAGGTTACTCTGCCCTGCTGAGAAGGTTGGAAGTGTGATAGGGAAGGGAGGGAACATTGTGAAAACTCTTCAAAGTGAAACTGGTTGTGAAGTTAAAGTTACAGAGACAATTCCTGAATCAGAGAATCGTATTATAATCATATCTGGTGTTGCAGTAAGCTCCTTTGTCCCCACTCTTGTTAATAGCACACTGGTTATTACGTTAGTGAATAAAGACTGATTCTCTTTTCACGTTAAAATATTAAATAGATCCAATCCTGCTTGTTGTAACTAGTATAATGTTTCACAAGTGTTTAGATACGTAGTGTCTTATTGTGAATTACGTTGTTATTGTGCAATTTGAGGGTATAGGTAAAGCTAAGCACTTAGATTCATTACAATTGTGCTGCCACTGTAAATTTAGCCACCTTAATTTTTGTCTAAGAGAGTTTGAGGTGTAGTTTATTTTGTTACCTAGAAAGTTAAATGTGATGCTAGCTTTGACATTTTATCAACCTGTATTACCTACTCATTTCCATTAATTTTCCCTACGTTACTAAATTCATTTTATGATTGTTAGCTTGCATATGAGTTTTGGTTAGGAATATTAAAATTTGGTTAGTGGATTAACCAACAAAATTGTACAAGATAAGGATGGTCAAGTCAATCAATGGATTTTTAAGTACAAAACTTTAGTAAACCCCAAGGCCATATATACCATTGGTATGCAGTTGACCCGCCTCATATTAGTTAGTATAACAAGTATGTGAAATATTAATACCTTGATTGGCAATATATAATAAACTATATTAATGGACACATTCAATACATATTTTTCCATATAGAAAAAATTATACCTACCATACAATGCAACATACATAAAGTATAACAATCAATATTAACTAACAATTAAAATAAATTATAAATATAAAAGCACAACACATAATTAATTACTTACAAAAAACAAGTTTTTAAGTTAACACTTATAAGCTATAAATTAAGGTAATTTAGGGTTTTAAATCAATTTACTTTAGTTGAAACAAGTTCAAATTAAAAGTAGTATTTTTTTCCCATTGCATAGGCAGGCAACATATGCCATTTTGGGCATGTGTCCTTATGTCGTTCCTGTCAAAATCCACCTTGGGGGGCCACTTTTTAAAAGCATAACATAGTGATTGGTGTAAGAACCTCACTTTTTACCGTTATAGATCTTTGTTTTCAAGGCCTTTGCATTAGTCTTACACTAAACTTATGCTGTGAGAGACGACATTGTATCCACTTGTGGTTGCAGATGGATTATGCGGACTTAATCAATTCCTAAATTGTTAAAGTCCAAGTCATGTTGAAATAAATGTTCATGATTGGCATGATTAAATTAGTAGTGTCAAATAAATATATGAGAAGCTTATTCTTATTCTTTTATTCCTTAGGTTCACATAAATTTTTTCTTTGATCTGTATTATATCTGTTGGTTAACATGCACTTATCTATATTATATATTGTGCATTAGTAGTTTTGTTTTGATTATGCAAAATAATTTTTTAATGAAATTATTGATTGCTTAGGACGATTGATTAATTTTTAAGTGAACATTTGCTTAGTGTATTTTTTTGACCTACAATATTCAATTTGCAAATATAAGTAACATTTTTTTTAAAAATATGTTTCTGCATATATGTTAACATATACTATTTGTAATTTTGCTTTGTGCATTAGCTTGGCATGATATCACCTATGAACATTTTTACTTCATAGAGTGCCACACCTTATCAATTATATGCATTTTCATATATTTACAATACGATTAATTTTTTGTTATGTGCTACAAGAATAGAATGATGCAATTAAAAATGTCCAAGAAAATTGATACATTTGATGTCTTAAATGCCAAATATATTTTCTTAACAATAATTTTGCAAGTTGTGGTATATGCTGCTATCTTGCTTATTAGCATTTATCCTTCTTGCCCTGGTACTTTTTTCTTCTTGGCTATGTTCTTTCTTTTGCAGTATGTTAAATTGATCTACAATAAATATTTAGTTTATGATGGGAATTTGGATGGTTCTGCTGGTATACCTTATTTCAAAATGTTTTACTGTCAGCATTAAGATGTGGCTTTAGAAATTCAGTGCTTGATTGTTGCTTTTATTGGTGCTTGTATGCAAGATTTATTATATTTTCTTTAGTTACATTCTAAGAAGAGTTGAAAAAGAAAAGGAATTTGAATGCATATTTTTGGTTTGCTGCCATGATATGGCATTCCTTTGCAACTTGGTCTTCAGTTTATATTATGGAATAATCTCCAGTAGATAGGATCATGACTGCAAGATTTGGCTTTTAGACCTTGCTTTAGCTTTTCTCTAGGCCACTTTTTTCTTGTTTTCACGTATAGATTGCAGCTCTTCTTATTTGTTTGCTTATTTGCTGCAATACATAGCGTGTAGTTCTACGAATCTAAAAACATTTGTTGTCATCTCCTTTTGATTTCTCTATAAATAAAAATTCTTTTTTGTTTCATGAAAGATGATTGATGTTCGCCAAAAACCTTTTCTTTTTACTGAAAACAAAAAAAAAGGAAAAAGTTGGAAAAGTTTCTGAACAAAGGCATTCTTATGGCCTTCTATCATTGTTACTTATTGTTGTCTGTCATACATTGTCTTTAAAAGAAGAAATCATGTCTATAGAATGATTGCTTTCAAGCCATTTTATTTTGTCACTTCTGGTTGTAGCAAAATATACTTTTGTTTTTGAAAATTCAAGGTCTGATAATATACTTCTTATCTTTGTAGTTTCCATCTGATGAGGTTGCACCAGTACAGGATGCTGTTCTCCGTGTGCAACAAAGGATAGTAATGGGTGTACCTGATCCTAAAGAGAGTACTGTCTTGTGTAGGCTGATTGTTGCTTCCAACCAGATTGGTTGTCTTCTTGGTAAAGGTGGGGCTGTAATTACTGAAATAAGGAAGCTTTCTGGAGCTCAAGTACGTATTCTTGGCAAAGATCAGATCCCGAAGGGTGTGCCTGAAAATTATGGAATGGTCCAGGTATGCTTCGATTGTCTCAGGTTTTGTATTCTAGCTACTTCATCCTTTTGTTTTCTCTGTGTAGTTTGTATAAAATCATTTGATTTGAAAGTATTTCTTTTCTTTCTTTTGCATGTATATTGCTTGTCGGTATTTTAGATTTGTCTTAGCACAAAATTTCTTTTGAATCCTTTTTGGTAGATATCTGGAGAATTTGGAGCAGTTCAAGATGCTTTGTTGCAAATAACTTTTAGGCTGAAGCAACATCTTTTCCGTGATAAGTTGCCTGCCATGGATCCCAACATGCATCCTTCTTTTGTTGAGCAAATACCTAAATATGGCTTACACATGGGAAGGAGGGAATCTTCACCCTCCAGGTTGAACTCTAATTTGCCCCCATTTCAGAAAGATTTTGTTGGTCGCCCATTTGAAGAAAGAGCTTCCTTTGCTCATCAAATGCATGGTTCAGGTATTCCTTCTTTTGGTGTTAAGAGACCTGGACCATGGCTACCTCAGGTATTTGCATTCTTTTGTTCTTTGATTAAGAAAATAGACGCAGAACATTATAATTTCAACCTTTTGAGTACCACTCTATTGTTAGTATTAAATCTATTATCTCTGATATGCCAAGTAGCACGAGGGATCATTTAACCCATGCACTGGAAGCAGTGCCCTTAATTTGGGATTTACATTGGTAAATGGTAACATGCATTACATTTATAATTCCTTGTCACGTACAGTGGCCCCATGCAAGTGATGGTGGTGGCTCCATTCTTTTGGTAATTGAAGAATTGCCGCTAAAATTTAAATTAAGTCTATCTATGTAAATTAGTTTTAATCCCCCCCTAAGTCTCTACCTTATAATATTCATCAAATGCTCATTTTTTATTGACGATTTACTGAATAATATAGTATCTAACATCTTACTGATTTTATTTATTTTTAACAAAATATCATCTATTGACTTGATAGGGAATGAGGGATTCTGGTGGCCCTTTGCCTTTACCTGATTACCTCGGAGGCGGTCCACACAGACGGATGGGTGGATTTGCTAGGTCTGGTTTCTTTAATCCAGCATAATTTCCTACTTGTTGTATTTTGATATTTAAGCTGTAATCCCACTTTCTTTTGGTGTTCATGCAGTGGAAACCCGCTAATTCCTATTGCAAGTGTAGATGTTGTGGTTCCACGGTCTCTTGTACCCAACTTGTATGGTGAAGATGGTGGTTGCCTAAGGCGGATTCGTGAGGTTGGATCAATATCTATTGTATTGTGCATTAAACCAGATTGTTTTATTGCTAACATTTTTGTCTTGTTTTCAGATCTCAGAAGCAAAAATTACAGTTACTGAACCCAAAGCAGAGGCAACTGAAACAGTGATCATAATAGCTGGGACACCAGAACAAACCCATGCTGCTCAAAGTCTCATCCAGCTTTTGTGATGAGTGAAACTAGTTCAATAGAATCAGCTAAATCTTGAGGTGATTTTTATTTTACTTTATTAATATTTTTTTATGTTCAATCTGCTTTACCTTCAATAAGCTTCCTTCCTTTTAAAATAAAATTTCAGTTTTGTGGAGAAAAACCATGCATTTCTTGTCGTACAATCCTTTCACTTTTGGCCGGGGTTTTCAAATGTCAGATTCATACTTTTTCATTATTGTGGTTCTTTACTTTTGCCATCAGCAAATCAAGGAGCTTCGAGGGAGAACGTGTTTTCAGCCTAGAGATTCTAAAGGTTCATGTTCCACTCAAACAATATTAGGTTTTTGTCAGAACACATGAGTTTTATTGAGACTAGAATTTCTGGAGAGGTTACAAAAATTATGGATATTTAGCTGAATGAGTTAGTTTACCTTGCAGACAAGCCAAGAAAGGATTATTACATTCCTTATATGAGCTGAATTTAAGTATGTGTGTGTGTCTGTGTTTTAACTCTGTTAGGAGGATACAACATTAACTGGTTGCTTTTCTGGATGTTGCACACATTCACAGTAAACATAGTAAAGTATCTTACGCTATTATCTCTAAATTCTCAAATGAGTTTTGGTTTTCAGGAAGAATATAACAACGAGGTTATACTTTTTAGTTGTTTTCTTAAGAACAATTGCTTCTTGTAATTTGCTTTCATACAGATAGTTGGGGATGTGCATTGGTTATATTGTTGAATTGCAATAGTTTTCCATATTAAACATCAGTTTCTAGCAAATACTTGGTTGCCAATTCTAGACAATTTAAGCATCATAATTCAGACATTTCTCAACATGCTTCCCTTTTTACTTGTAACTTTGCTGTCAGTGTTCAGCTTGATATGGAGTATCATCAAGTCTTTTGTACATTCTAGAGCATATACTGTAGTTCTATATTTAATGTTCGGATTACTGTTGTGGTGTAGGTGATGTGAAAACATTATAGTACATGCTCACATTCTTATTTTTACATGTAGGGTAATTAAGGATCACTTTTCTCATTTCCTTTGTTCTTCTTAAATGCCATTATGATGGGTTTTCTCCAAAAAGTATCAGTATGGTGGGAGATTGATTTAGCAACAATGCTAGTGGATGGGAAGCTATGGTTGTGACAAAAAACCAAGAGATAGTAGCAGTTTTTCTCTGTTCCGTAGTTGTCAGGAAAGGTGCTTTTTCCTCTACCTTGACTCTTCTCTTTTCTACCATCTTCACTTTTTCTTTTTGTGTTGTCAAAACAATCAAAAAATCAGATATGACTGTTCTCACTAGTAGCAGACTGTTAAGCCAAGAAATTGGCTGAGATGCCGTGGATATCATGGTACAAATACATGGAACTGGAATTTGTCAACACCTGAAGTTGCATTTGGGTTATCAGTATTTGTATGGGAAATGAGAACTAGCGTAATTTGTGGAAAAGTGCTAACTGTTATGAAGATTCACTTCTTTACTAGAAGTAAATGGTGGGAGATTTTGAACACTGGACAAATTTATTCAATCTATTTTGGTATCAGTTAGTTGGGCTTCCGTTTAGTTCATCTTGCATTCCTCCTTTTGTCTATCAGGTGGGCACTCTAGTTGTTTGATTGATATGTTGGATCTATGTGGACCGACAAGAGGAGGGTGAATTATTCTTGTAAAATAAAATAAATCTTTTGTGCGGCTCATAAAGATTCCAGATTAGTTGCATCAATAAATTAAAATAAACATAAATTAATTAAACTAGTAAAAGGCTAAGACACAAGAAGTTACTTGGTTGCAATCTGGGTGGTTGCTAATCCAAGACGGTTGAAGCTCACTATGAAAATCTCCTTCTCTCGGAGAAGCCTTGTAAAGACTTTGTAGCACAAGACAGAAGTTAGAAAACAAGAAGAAATTTGTATGCTTTGATGGATGATTTGGAATTGAGCTTTGGGGCCTATTTATAACCCCCGTCAATTTTATTTGATTGTTGGCGTGACACTATAGGGGCGCCCGAGTGGTTGAGGGCGCCTAACACGTGGTTTGTGCGTTATCTGATGCGCAACGTTCGTAAACAGCTAGCTGGGTGGATAAAAGTTGCTCTCGGGCGCCTGTAAGCATAGGGGCGCCCGAGTGCTCAAGCGCCTGTATGAATAGGGGCGCCCGAGAGCCTGGGCGTCCGTATGCATATGGGCGCCCCGAGTGACTTTTGGTCAGCCACTTACTGACCAGTCTCCAGCGGGGCTTTTTGAGTGATTTCTGGCCAATCGGAGTTAGGCTCACTTGAACCCGACCCCGACCTTTCACCCCTCGAGCATCCTTTATCCCAGCTTCTTGTCCCTCGGACATCGCGCATGTCCTTCTTGCTCTACCGGTGTACTCTTTCGCAGCTTCCACGTCCCTCGGATGTATCAAGCCCGTTGGCTCACTTCCCCGTGCAATCTTTCTCGTCCACTGCGTCTTACGTTCGACTTCCTCCGCTCCTAAGCTCCTGCACACTTAGACAGAGGGATCAAACTACAACAAGACCTAACTTAACTTGGTTGATCACATCAAAACCAACCGGGGCACCAACAATTTCTCTTTTTGATGTGCATCAACCTAAGTTCAGTTAGGGCTAAATAAAAAATAATAACACTAAATAAGACAATTAAGCATAAAAGTAATATTTGCTATTAAAAACCACAACCTCCCCTGAACTTAAGCTACTCTCTCCCTTTGATCATAGCAAAAAAATGGGGCACAAAAAAGAGTAGGGAAAGGAAAAGAAAAAAATATGAATTGCACATAGAAAAAATATTCATTTTTAAAGGTAAAAAAAGAATTTCTAAAGAATATTTTGTTGGAAAAATTTGAAAATTTTCAGAATTTTGTGCAAGTGTAATAAAATATTTGAGAACAGCAAAAAAAAAAATTCGAAATGAAATAAATTTTCTGTGATCGAAAATAAATCAAATATTCACAGATTAAAATTTTGAAGATTGAATTTTCAAAATTCAAAATTATATCAAAAAAATTCGAAGAAAATTATATTAAAGTCAATGGAGTAGATTTAGAAAAATGTGATTGGATAATAATAATTTTCTATCGAAATTTAAAATTAGAAATCAACTTGCAAAGAAAAATTCATAGAAATCGAAAATATGTTAGAAAATCTGAAATTTTTTGTATAAGTGGAAAATAGAGTTTTGAGTTTGTACAAAATTTTCAACTTTAAAAATATTATCTAAGTCCAAAAATAAATTAAATACTAACAGAGTGGAATTTTTGAAAAATAAATATTTAAAATTCAAAAATATTTCAAAAAATTCGAATAAATTTTACTGAAGTCTACTGATCATATCTAGATTCGGAAAAGTAGAATCTGGGAAAATAATTTTTTAATATATTTTTAAAATTTAAAATTTAAATTTCGAACCAAAAATCGTGAATATTCGAAAAAGATTCAAAAAAATCTCAAAAATTCACAGTAAGTAGAAAAAATATTCGTGTATTGAGGAAAATATGGACATGATATTATCAATGTAAAATTATACTGACATCTATTTTTCAAAGAAGGTTAATAATGAAGAGTGACAAAAAAAATGTTGTATGTTCCTAGATAGTACTAAAACATATAATAATTGAAAATTAATTTAGAAATAACTTAGGAACCCAAAACAAGTTCTTATCGAAGGGTTAATTAAAAATTTAGAGGAATATAGTTCTTGGACACTTTTCTAAGTTGACCCTGTGATTTTTAATATACCAGTTCAAATGATCATGATAACTATTTTCCTCTGCCGTAAACATGCAATATCAAATTTGAATTTTTCAACTAAGTTTTTCAAATTAACATTTTCATTTTTCAGATTATCAGAAATATCAGAAGAACATGCATTAGTCATTTCTTTTTTAATTCTCTTTCTCTTTTTCTAATTTACAATTAACTTTAAGCATTGCTTTTATATCAGAGTATAATTGATCATGAGGGAGAAGACATACTCACTTACCGGGTCGCTTTCGAAATGAGGGGCTCCCCCTTTGTCGCTACTTTCTTCTAACGTAGCTCCCATTTCATTCGTGCGCTCCTTTTGATGACTTGCCAGCAGCGCAAGTTTAGCGTATTCTTTAGTTTTCGATTCATCGGACGAGGTCTCGTCCCAGGTGGCTTTCAACGTCTTCTTCTTCTTTGACTGGTTCTTGAGTTTGGGACACCGGTCTTTTAGATGACCACCCTCGTTCCAGTTATAGCATCGGTCTGTACGTTTCTTTGCAGATCGCATTTTGTCCTGAAACTTTGAAAATTTATTAGCCTTTTTAAATAAAACTTTTAAGATTTTTTACCATTTTCGTCGTATTTTCATCGTCCGTTGACGACTCAGATCTGGTTTTTCCTCGCGTTCAGAGTGACGTTGTCCGTTGCCCTGCTCTTCCCTACACACTGAGTTTCGTGGAGCTCTAAATTGAGAAGAGTTGTTCTAGTGTACTTACCTCAAGGTCTTTTGATATAAAGTATGCATCGATTATTGAAGACTAATCCGGGGTTCTCGGGAAAGCATTTAGTGCGTACCGATGTACGTTGTGATTTGTTACCTTTTCACTGAGGTTCTCAAGACTTGTGATTAGCTCTTTTACCTTGGCGTGCAGTTGGGCAACTGATTGTCCGTCTTCCATTTGGAGGTTGGTAAGCTGGCTTCGAAGGATATCTCGTCGCGCTAGTTTTGCCTTCGAGGTGCATTCGTGCAATTTCAGGAACTTTTCTCAAAGTTCTTTGTCGAGTCGTACTTCCCTATTCGATTGACATCTTATTCGGGGAGGACGGTTAGCAGATGGAATTCCATTTTTTCGTTCGCTATAGCGTCTGCTTGCTCTTTTTTGTTCCAGGAGTCAGGTTCCTTCTTTCGGAGCTGAAAAATCATTTTTCTTTGTCAGTAATAGTTCATAGTCAGTTGTAAAAAATATCTTCATCTTCCTCTTCTATGCTGCGAACTCCCCCTCAAACTTCGGCGGGTAGATCACTGGTCCAACCATTTTTTAGAATTTGCTGCAGTTGGCGATTAGTCCTTCTGCGGCATCTTGCTTTGATAGCACTTGTTGGATCAATGTGGACCGACAAGAGGGGGGGGGGGGTGAATTACCTCTGTAAAATAAAACAAATCTTTTGTGCGGCTCACAAAGATTCCAGATTAGTTGCAACAATAAATTAAAATAAACATAAACTAATTAAACTAGTAAAAGGCTAAGACACAAGAAGTTACGTGGTTGCAACCTGGGTGGTTACTAATCCAAGATGGTTGAAGCTCACTATCAAAATCCCTTCTGGCGCATAGTTGTCAAATGCGGATAGCGGCGCGTAGCGGCCGACTCCAAAAACGCTATAGCGGGATAACGGATAGCGTTCCGACCGCTATTTGATAAAAATGTTACGGAGAGAGTAAGTAGTGGTAAATTAGATAACCATCAATATTATATAAAGTCATAAACATCAAGTTCTAAGAGCAATACAACCAAAAAAACAACACCATCAAATCGTACTAGAACAACAAAATATAAAAGACAACAATCGAAATTCTCTAAAGCTAACAATATTCTACAAATCATTCTTCTTCTTCATCATCATCGTCCTCTTCCACCATTGCTAAATTGCCCTCTCCATCACTTTCTTCACTACTAGACTTATATATCTCTTTTTGTCCCTCCTCTGAGTCCTTTGATGATCTGAGTCTTCTTCATCATCAAATTCTTCTTCCTCTTGAATAGGCTCCTTTCCTTTTCTTGAACTAGAATGCTTTGATACTTTCTTCTTCAATCTTGTAGCAAGTCTAGTGTGTCTTGGAGGCTCCTCAGCCCAACTGCAGCAGAAACATCTCCCCAAGTCAATCCATCATCACCAGAAATAAATTCTTCTTCAACATCTTCTGTGTTAACACCCATTTTTCCTAGCAACCATTCATTTCTATCATCAATACCGTTTAGGAGAATAAGATCAATCTTATCTTGGCTATCAAAACGCTCTTTAAAGGTTCGGTTATACTTGACAAATACTAAGTCTTGTAACTTTTGATGCTCAAGCTTGCTATTTTTTTTTTAGAATGAATCTATGATATTCATATCATAAATGATTAAACGTTAGTTTTAAAATTATTAAATAAAAGAATAAAAGTATAAAACTATGCAAAGAAAAATTATTTTCATTTGCTTACGTGCTCAAAAGTGCTCCAATTACGTTCACATCCTGTTGAGCTACAAGTCAAGCTCAATACTTTGATTGCAAATTGTTGCAAGTTAGGAGTGCCTGCTCCATACTTCCTCCACCATTCGACTATGTTTCAATAATAAAAAAATCACCATTACTAAGAAACATTATGAAACTAAATTTATCAAGACTTAAGTACATATTTCTTAATTCTTACCCGGAGCCATAGTATTCATTTGTTTGATTGCTATCCTATTTCCAAATATACCTCCAACCCTCTTAAATATGTCAATCTCATTTGTAATCTTCTCGGCCAAGTCTTCATCTAGAATCAACTTATCAATAGTCTTATAAAGTCCATTCATTACTTCATGATCACCCTCAATCTTTGTTGTATTGGGATAGTAAAACTCAGGATTCAGGAAATAGCCGATGAAGTTGTGAATTCCATCTCCTATCAATAATAGCAAAAGCATCCTTGTACTTGGCTTCATTATGCTTGAAGGAATTTTGAATAGCTTCCTTAGCTCTATCCATTGCTTCATAAATGTATCCCATTGCAGGCTTTTTCTCATTATCAACAAGCCTAAGGACATGCATAAGAGACCCCATAAGTTTAATAGAGTACACAACATCATTCCAAAATGTAATGCTGAGCACAATATCACCAACCTTCTTCCCCTTAGGCTCTTTAGCTGTCTTGGAGCTCAACCACTCATCTGAAGTGAACATCCTTCTAAGGTTATTCTTTTGTTTGTACAACCTTTGCAATGAAAGGAAGGTTGTAGCAAATCTTGTCACTCCATGCCTAACCAACTCCATTTTGTTGGTAAATTCCTCATTGTATTCAGTGCCAAAGTGTGGTTGTAGATAAAGCCCACAAGACTAATGCCTCTCTGTATTGCCTTCTTAACTTGAGGAAGCTTTCCAATGTCCTCCAACATTAAATCTAGACCATGTGCAGCACATGAAGTCCAAAAGAGATTATTTCTCTTAGCTTGAAGTAGTTTGCCTAAGAAGAGCCAAATTAAATAAAATTAGATAAGTAGCCAAATATTAAAGGAAGTAATAAGAAATTTAAGCAATTCATAGTTTTTTACCTGCCAAGACATAATTACTTCCATCGTCAGTCACCACTTGAACAACATTTTGTTCTCCAATCTCCTCTACAAAACTATCCAATAGCTCATATACTTTGTCCCCTGTCTTCATATACGCAGAAGCATCAACACTCTTCACAGACTTGTCCCAGCTGGATAATTTACATGAAATCAATCAATGTCCTATTCTTCCTATCTGTCCAACCATATGACATTATTGAGCATCCATATATCTCACCCTTTCCTCCTCATGACCCTTCAACATGTCCTTTGTTAACTCTAACTCTTTTTTAAAGAGTGGAACTCTCAACTCATGATAACTTGGAGATTTAAGGTGCGGACCATAATTTCCAACAACTTCAAGCATCAACTTAAAGCTTTTTGATTTAGCAACGTTGAAAGTAATCCCATTTATATAAAAGAATCGGGCTATGTATTGAATGGTTCTAGCCCTTGCTTCCTTATCACAAGCATCATTAATGCTTATTTGCTTGTGAGACTTCCCCAATTTAATGGTAGTTTTAGGATTTTTCAAGAACGCCAAATCCAAAAGACCTTTTATCTTTTTTGCTTTCTTGGGCTGCTTAAGAATAGTTGAAGGAATAGAGTTACTCCTACTTGATGTTGATGAAGCTCTTTTCCCTCTTCTCATTTGTAGGATTTCTTCCAACTCTTCTTGGTCAACATTATCTTCTCCAACTGCACTAAAATTTAATTCCTTCTCCGCATTTTTCTTCTCAAAAGCTTCCTTGAGAAGTTGCTTAACTTCATGTGGGACTTTTGTACAAGCTTTTGCATCTCCTGTCGCATCCATTTGATGTCTCTTTGCTCTAGTTATTCCACCATTAGTTGTTTTGCCACAAAAATCACATGTTACACTCTTCCTATTATTGATATCTTTTAAGCTATTCTATTGTCATGCTATATCAATGTTGTCACTAGTGGGCTTCACCAAACCACAAGAAGAGGGAGCAACACTAGAAACTTGAGTTGATGATGTTGCCATTTGCTGAAGTGAACTGGAAAACATAAAAAAAAAAGAAGAAAAAACAGAGGACGAATAAACAGAGCAGAAGCATGGAAACTGGAAAGTGGAAAGATAAAGAAGGAAAAAATTTCGAGAGATGGAGGAAGGAAAACAAACAATGAGATGGAGGAAGGAGAGGACCAACCGCCGTTGTCGCCGTCGGAAATTGACGCTGTTGCTGCCGGAAAACGCCGCTGTCGGAAAACCACCGCCGGAAATTGAAACGCAAACTGGAAAGAAGGAAAAAAAGTCATCGAGAGATGCAGGAAGGAAAAAAACAATGAGATGGAGGAAGGAGAGGGACCAACCGCAGTGTCGCCGCCGGAAAACGCCGCTGTCGCCGCCGGACTCGCAGGTTGCCGTCGCCGATCTCGTAGGCTACCATAGACGAAGTGTCGCGCGGAAAGAAGCTGTAAGCCTGTAACCCATCCACGCAGACAAAAAATAGGGTTAGTCAAAATGACCATTTAACCCCTCCATTATTTTAAAACGGTAATAAAAAAAATGTTTTATGGTCTTTTTGGCGTCGTGGCAATAGCGGCCGCAACAGCTGCGATAGCTGCCGCGACGAGCCGCGATAGCGGCCGTGACATCCGCGACGGCGAAACGCACCGCTCCTGTGCGTGGCATTGCGCTCCAGGCCGCTCCGCCCCGATAGCGCCGCTATCGTGCGCTATTGACATGCTTGTCTCCGGAGAAGCCTTTTACAAACTTTGTAGCACAAGATAGAAGCTAGAAAACAAGAAGAAATTCGTATACTTTGATGGATGATTTGAAACTGAGCTCTGGGGGTCCTATTATAGTCCGGTCAATTTTATCCGATTGTTGACATGACACTATAGGGCGCTCGAGTGGTTGAGAGCGCCTAACACGTGGTTTGTGCGTTATCCGATGTGCAACGTTCGCAAACGACTAGCTGGGTGGATAAAAGTTGCTCTCGGGCGCCTGTAAGCATAGGGGTGCCCGTATGTGAGCCCGGGTGCTCGTATGCATACAGGTGCCCGAGTGACTTTTGGTTAGCAACTTGCTGACCAGTTTCCACGGGTCTTCTTGGATGATTTCTAGCCAACTGGAGTTAAGCTCACCCGACTCCGGCCTTTTCTCCCCGACTCCGACCTTTCGTCCGTCGAGTGTCTTCCTCCCGGCTTTTTGTCCCTCGGATATCGCGCACGCCCTTCTCGCTCCACCGGTGTACTCTTCCGCAGCTTCCACATTCCTTGGATGTACCGGGTCTGTCGGCTCACTTCCCCGTGCAATCTTTCTCGTCCACTGCATCATACGCTCGATTTCCTCCGCTCCTAAACTTTTGTACACTTAGACAGAGGGATTAAAATGCAACATGACTTAACTTGATTGATCACATCAAAATCAACTGGGGCACCAACATGATAGACATGGTGTAATTTGTAGGTTGGTTCTACATTTTGAATTTGATTGGACTTCCACTGTTTACTATAAGGAATTACCCTGGAAAGGAAGGTACTAATAAAATGTATGTGTGTGTATTTAAAATTTCATTTATATACTCCCTTCATGATTTCCTGTTGTTTTTGATAGAAATATCAGATTTGTTTACCTAATTGTCCTGAATTACCACATTCTAAAATGATAAGTACATTATCTCGGGTTCCTATTTGATTGGATAATCTTTATTTACTGAAGCGAAACATCCAGCCAGTTTTGGAAACCACAACATACGTTTGCTGGATTAGGTGGTGCCATAATGTAATTGTTGGTCTTCAAGTAAACCAACTTGTTTACGCAAATATTGAAGGTTGTCGGTTGCCATTTTAGATTACTTATAGTTTACAGATACTAAGTTGTGTGTGTGTATAATTGTTGGCCTTCAAGTAAACCTACTTGTTTCGTGATTAGTCCAAGGTTGTCCATTGGCATTTTCGATTACATCTAGTTTACAGATACTAAGTTGTGCGTGCGTGCTAGTGTATTATAAAAACCTTAATGGTTTGGTTGGGTGTTAACAATTTGTGTTGGCTCAAACTGAAATTTGAAGGAAATTGATTACTTAGTTTGCAAACTGAACCATATTATGCCTGCCCTTATTGATTTCCCGGTACACTGTTTCTTTAATTACAAAGGGGAAACAAAAAGGAAGAATGCTGATATTTATAATTCAGCATGTGGTGGAAAGCTCTGGGTTTAAAATCTAAATGCACTCACGTTTTAGCTTTGTTAACTTAATACTTCGTATAGCTTTGGATAGTGTACTTTGGTTATGAATCTTGTTTGTTTCTGTTGTTGCTTATTTGGTTATCATTTTTTATTTATTTTCTTTTAAAAATGTTGAAGAAAATGGTGCACGTCACATTAGAGTCCTTGTGCTAACAAACTCTACTTTTCGTCTTGTCATTAAAAGAGTATATATATATATATATATATATATATATATATATATATATATATATATATATATAATTTTGATATGTTTTATGCGTGATTGTACGTGACATTCGATTTTAATCAATTCACTAATCGATTGGAGGCCCCAATCGGTTGGTGAATTGATTGAGGCGCATCGTGATTGAGGCGCCAGTGCGCGTCTGATCGTTTGGTCCTGACACAAATTAAAACCTGGGGGGATTGGTGAACCCAGGAAGAAGAGGATTGGATTTCGGCTGGATTACAATCGGAATTCGATCGCAATTGATCATGGTGCAACGTCTTAAATTGATTGAGGAATTTATTTGAGAATCAATTCATGCCTTAATTGATTGAGGCACCAAGTTTTAATCGATTGTGGCCCAACCTCAATTAATTGAGACATGTCTTAATCAATTGAGACATACGCCCAATCGAGATGGAAATCGATTAGATTGATTCACTAATTGATTAGGAGACGGGCGTGTATGAGCATGCGGGATAAGATGTGCAATTATATATATATATATATATATATATATATATATATATATATATATATATATATATATATATAAGGTTTCCTTTTTTATTTTTTTTAAATCAAAAGTTTGTCTTTTTTATTTATCATTAAAGTGCGCTTCATTTAGGCAACGTTTGGTTAGGGGTAATGTAATCCAGTTTATAATATAATTGAGCTTATAATATAATCCAGATTATATATTGTTGGTCTTGTAATCCAGATTATACACTTTTATTAGCTTTTGTAATGCAGATTATATTACATTACAGTTTTAAAACTGTACCAAATAAATTAATCAATCTTGTAATGTAATCTTGATTACATTACAATACTGATTATCCCTTACTAAACGTAACTAAGATATTGATTATCCCTTATTAAACGTAACCTTAGTGTATTCTGTTAAATTTATTCCTATATCCTATCGTACCTGTACTGCCCGCCAAAAAAAATTTAATTGACTCCAACTGGTCTATCATGCAAAATCCTTTTGACGCCAAATTACCCTTAAACTGATATTATCATGTTTTTAGATGCTCAGTCCTTTCTGCAAAATTTACTAATTATCTGATTGATATATGTAGTTTGTGAAGAGTGAAGTAAAAAAATAATAACAATTAAATCTTTATTCTACATCCTCTTATGTTCCATATTTACCTCAACAACTTTATTTCTACAACTCTAATGTTCGTGTTCTTGTTTCATTCTCGTGCGAAGAGTCAAGCACCCAACTAAAATGATCTCGATGAATCAGTCCTATCCTAACAATTTTTTTATTTTTCAAATCATTTACAAGAAATATATTGGTTTTCACTATTTGTTGGTAAAATGTCATCACCAAGAAGGATAAATTTGCTTTCATTGATTTTGTCATCCATGCATTGATCAAAATCTTTATCTCAATCCAATGGACTTCTATGTTTGTTCAAGTTATATAATTCCTTCAAGCCACTTTACAATCGAAGTCCTTTGCCACTAGACGCGCCTATGTCGACTTGTGAGCCCTGTTCATTAATCACGCGTCTTGAAACGTGACTATCTACCGCGCGAGTAGCTTCCTGGAAGATGGCGTTTGGCGACCATCAGACTAGAAATGTACATGCAACAATTCCCACCGATTGCTTCACGATCAACTCTCAAATGTACATGTTTTTTCGATGACAAATGAAGTTGCCCATCTCCTCACTCCCTTTTGAGTTTTAAAGTGCAACAGCCAAATGTAGTGCTGGGACATGCTTCCAAGTCCAACAACAACAGGCGACATCGTGGGCCAAGGTTGAAGGCTGGCAGGGCTACACGGTGTGGATGCTGAGTTGCAGTGCTGCTACTTTCCCCAACACTCTGACCCCTCAAATTTAACTTGGTGCAGGTTTACAACTCCTATGCCCTTTCTATTTATATCTCATTTAATTTTCTATTAAATTATTAAAATGAGATTCTACCAATAAATTGAGCCATCGTTTGGAAGGGGAAGTAGGGAGTTCTCCTCTAAGTTTAAGCGTACAAGTTGGGATTGGATTTGCGTTCCCGGAGTTATTTATTGTGGTAGATCGTAAGGTATAGGTCTGCTATGATTATTGTCGTTTATTTTTCTAGAGTTATTCACGGCTATTGAAGTTCTATGGAAGGTCTGGAGGCTACTTCAGACCACTTGAGGTTCGACTGGTTTGAGTGGGTGATCATTCCCTCTTCATATGAGCCCTTAGATGTGGACCTTATATCCTTTGACCTTACCGAGTCAACTTTAAAGGTTTTGATTTTTTATTTGTTTTTTTTTGGGTTTGCAATCTTTTTGGCGCATCGCCCTCTAATTGGCTCTAATCTTTTAGGTGAGGAAGCAATTCGTTGACTCTGACCTCCACTTCTTTCTATGTATTTTCTCCTTAACGTCTTGCAAAGATCATAGAAATTCAACGTCTTTCACAGATTCTACAAAGATCTCCCATGAAGTCAAAACTTCACCCGGTGGCGGTGTTCAAATGCACGTTTGGATCATCACAACACAGCTCGAGGGCTGCCCTCATGAGCACGGCGCAGCTGTCAAGGCGTAGCCGAGTTGAAGAGTGTCACGGGTCATTCTTCTTTTGGAGATGTGTTGGCATCGAATTTAATGAAAAAACTCAGACTGACTGGGCGATCGTGGACCGAAGTATCCATGGGTGCAAAACTCACAAATTCTGGCGTTAGACGATCTTACAAGGAGGGTGAAATCACAGGATCAACTGTCGACGGCTTACTATAACAATTCTGAGACGCTGAGCTTCTGAATCGTCCGTCGTAAATACTTCCTGATTTACCCTAAAAGTCGGTGGAAAATTTTTATGAGGTCGGCCCGGTCGTCCGAGATTGTAAAAATCTCGTTAATCGTTTTTCTAACTATGACATATTTTACATAAATTTTTCCTCTAATGGGGACGCGAACTCTGGGACGTTGGGTTTTTGGTTCGTCCGTCGCGAACACTACTCTATTTACTCTAGCAGCTGGTGGGAAACTTCCGTGAGACCGGACCAGTCGTTCGAGGTTGGAAACTTCGTTATCGTTTTGCGTTCGGGACTATGGTGCAGCAGGGGCGACTATCATTATCTCGACATCCGTGTTCATCCCAGCTACGACATATTTTAAAATTTTTTCTCCAAATGAGCAAAGGTGAATCGCTCGGCGCCCGCCCCCGTCCGCCCGGGAGGTAAATCACGGTCCCGGATAATTAGTGCACAGTGAGCCGAAATTGATACACCAAACGTCCGAGTTTTAATCAGTGCGTTCGCGATGAACCAGACTTAGACAACATCCTCATGGGCACGGACTCTGGGACGCTGGTTTTTAGATCATCACCACGAGCGTTTCTGATTTACCATGATGATCGATGAATAATTTTTATGAGTTTGGACCGATCATTCCAGATTCATCCGGATAATTTTTTTTTTGCCACCTGATTTATGTTGGGATCGGTTGAAAATTTCTAAAATTAATTGGGCTTTAAAATTAATGCCGGTGGTCAGCCATGACCAAGTCAGCAAGCTCCGGGCCGCATCCTTTAAACTAAGCTTTTACTCTCACAAGATTCAAAGTCGCATATAACAACAATCTGTACCATCAGCAAAGATGAAACTTTGTCTGAGGCAGGCGAAATTACTATCGTTCTTCACAACCGTGTATTCAAAGATCTACGTTTCCTGCCATCTTCCCTGACTCTGACTTTGTGGAAGAATATTGAAGGGATATAAAATTCCGACTCCTCTTCTTCTTCTTCTTCCATCGAGGTCTGAGATGGCTCCCTGTGACAGTCGGATCCTCGTTTGCTTCCTAATTTGCTGCTGTTGTCTTCCGCAGCCACTGAACTCGTCCGCTATTCTCTACAACCGGAGCTCCTCCGCTTCGTACAGGACTCCTCTTCACGGGATCGAATTGCCCGCCAACTTGATGAGTTTCGGCTCCGTCGCATCCTCCGCCGACTCGAGCTGCGACCGGGACAGCGGAGAAAGCAGGGCGTCGCCGGCCTTGAAGCTTCACCTCAAGCACCGGGATGCGGAGAAGGCGGAGAGGAGCAAGAAGGCGGCGTTGGAAGACTCCAGCTTCAGAGACGGTCTCAGGATTCAGACCCTCTTTAGGAGGATCACCGAGAAGAAGGACCGAAATGCCGCCTCCGGCATCGCCGCCGCCGTTGACCAAAGCCGCGTCGAGGTCGGACAGAAAGAGAGGGTAACGAAGTCGCCGGAGCTGTCCGGGCGGCTGATGGCCCAGGTCGAGTCGGGCGTCACCCTCGGATCCGGCGAGTACTTCATCGACGTGTTCGTCGGCACGCCGCCGCGCCACTTCTCGCTCATCCTCGACACCGGCAGCGACCTCAACTGGATTCAGTGCCTCCCGTGCCACGACTGCTTCGAGCAGCACGGCCCTGTTTACGACCCCGCCGCCTCCTCCTCCTACCGCAACGTCAGCTGCGGCGACAGCCGCTGCGGTCTCGTCTCCTCGCCCGACCCTCTCCGCTCCTGCCCCGCCGCCACAGGCCAAGATCGAGCCTGCCCCTACTTCTACTGGTACGGCGACCGCTCCAACACGACCGGCGACCTCGCGCTCGAGACCTTCACCATGAACCTCACCGGCGTCGGCGAGTTCCGGCGGGTCGACGACGTCATCTTCGGGTGCGGCCACTGGAACCGCGGGCTCTTCCACGGCGCGGCGGGGCTGCTGGGCCTCGGCCGCGGCCGACTTTCCTTCGCCTCCCAACTCCGCTCGCTCTACGGCGACATCTTCTCCTACTGCCTCGTCGACCGCAACAGCGACCTCAGCGTCAGCAGCAAGCTCATCTTCGGCGAGGACGATGCCGTCGCCCGCAACCCACTCTTGAACTACACCACCTTCGTCGCCGGCAAGGACAGCCCCGTCGACACCTTCTACTACGTCCAGATCAAGTCCATCCTCGTCGGCGGCGAGGAACTGGCAATCCCACCGACCACATGGGACATAGCCAAGGACAGCAGCGGCGGAACTATAGTAGACTCCGGCACGACGCTGAGCTACTTCGCCGCCCCGGCGTACGAGAGGATAAAAGAAGCCTTCGCGAAGCAGGTGAAATACCCAGCGGTGACCGACTTCCCGGTGCTCGACCCCTGCTACAATGTGTCAGGGGCCGGCAAGGTGGAGGTGCCGGAGTTCGCCATCCTCTTCGCTGACGGCGCGGTTTGGAACTTCCCGCCGGAGAACTACTTCATCCGGCTCGAGCCAGAGGAGATCATGTGCCTCGCCGTGCTGCCGACGCCGCAGTCCCCGCTCTCCATTCTGGGAAACTACCTGCAGCAGAACTTCCACATTCTTTACGACATGAAGAATTCCCGGCTGGGCTTCGCGCCGACGAGGTGCGCGGAGATGTAGGCGGTCGATTTTAGGATCAATTCCTGAAATTTTGCTTACAGACAGATGGAGAGTTCATTTCTTCTTCTTTTTTCCTGTTAATCAGAAAATTTCTGGTTCGATTCTGTGCAGTTTAATCAATCTTTTCTTGTTACAGACAGATAATGGAAGATTTCATAAAAGATAGAGCAGTTTATTCAGAATCTTTGGTCTGATTTTGACTCTCGAATTGTTATCGTTCAAAGTCTACGTACAGGAAACTTTCCAATATTCAGATGTGAAGTCGAAAGGGATGGTCAAAGCCGTGTGTGGCGGTTATTTCTTCTTTCTTTAATGATAATCCGTCAATTAGTTATTTGGACCAAGTCTTACAAGCTACTCCCACTCCTTTAGTTTAGTTTAGTTGATTCCTGCCACGTTCCGATAATCAACTTGCAGCAGAGTATGTATGATCAGTCTTAAGACTTGTGGAACATATCTATCTGTAAGACTTTGCAAAGATATTGTTTAAGATGCATGTGGTGATGACAATAGATGGGATTGTAGACCCGACCCCGGGTCGGGTCTGAATCTAACCCGGCCAGGCTGGTCCTGGTTCAGGTCCACAAGTAACCATTTAAAGCCCCGCGAGCCGCTTGCAACGGGCGACGGCCCTGCGCGGCCCCGTGCAACGGGTGATGGTCGCCTGCCGGAGAGGGTGTTGATTAGGTGACGGATCACGACATCTCGTGGCTACTGCGATGGAGGCAAGGCTTCGCTGCCTTTACAGCGGGATGATTGCCACTGGGGGGCTTTTGTGGCCATCTGATTGGCAAGGATAGATAGGTCAGAAACGAGGGATATCCTTTCCATCACCTTTCTTTAGGAGTTTTTTTTTTCCATCACCGAATCGTGAACTGAACTGTAACTAGCGGTTTCGAAAATTATAATCGTTTTGAACGGTTAAGATTAAGACACTACAGAAAAAAAATGTTTTAGAATTGTTATTTTTAATATTTAGGAATGATTGCTGACCGTTTCAAAACAATTACAATCGATTTCATTTATAGTTTTATTTCTACCTCTCCTAGAGTCTACTGTAACATAATACTCATCGGTGGTGAAACAATACAAATCGGCCTAAATGATTATTTTTTAAAGTGGTTTAGAATCGCTTCTAAATGTAAGTACTTGGAGCGTTTCATTAACTGCTTGTGTTGTCTTATTTTTGAAGCGGTTTTTGACCGATCGGAAATGTCCTAACAAGCAGTTTACAAATGTTATTGTTGCTTTACCATTTCAGCGGTTATCAAATGCTTCAAGACAAAGATGTAGGAGCGGTTTTTCTAAATGCATATATTGTTTTCTTTTGAAGCGGATTTTAAGCGTTGTTGTTACTTTGTTATTGAAGCGGTTCCTAACTGCTTCAAAATTATAATGTAGGGTCATTTGCTTTGAATGCTTGTATTATTTTCTTTCGAAGTGGTTATCCACCACTTGTACAACTTTGGCTATTGGGTATACTGTTGGGGATTTGATCGTATGGCTAGAAGGGGTGAATAGTCGATCACCCACTTATCCTTCTCCGATTTGCTTCCTACAATGTTAATGTGCACAATAGAAATATACTTAAACTAAAACACTAACAAAGACACAAACCGTTTAACGTGGTTCGGAGATAAAGCTCCTACTTAACGGTTGTCCATAAGGTGGACGATCTCGATCCGTCAGTGGATGACTCTCCAGAAAGCCTCCGGCTAGCTCGTGTATCTCCTTGTGGGTGGATAAAACCTCATCACAATCTCAATAGGACCTCTGGGCACAAAGACTATTAATTGACATTTAACCAAAATCAATTTTGTCAATCCTACTCAGTCAAATCGAGCTCTCTTAAATAGAGCTCGTGGCTGAACTAGCCGTTACCAGTCGACTAGTACCAACACCAGTCGACTGCTCCAGTCGAATTTGAACGTTACAACCCAATGTTCAAATTACAGCCGACACTAGTCGATTGCACAGAAAGTCAGTCGACTGATCTTTCTGTGAGCTCTACCAGTCGACTGCTCCCAGCAGTAGTCAACTGCCCAAACCCTAAACCCAGGGTTTTCCTTCCCAAATTCAATTCACTCAGCACTTGGACCTCACGGCTCACTTGACTCTTCTTGCAGTCTCGATCTGTTGCCTTCAAGCCTTCTTCGACTTTGGATCTCATTCCTCGGATGCATACAAGCCCACGGCTTGTCTTCATATGTCATCCTTCATGTATGCCTCGAAGTGCGCTTCCCTCGGCTCATCGTTGCTGCCTTGTCCACGGTCCCTCGGATGCACCATCCTTCATCGGACCCGAAGCCATCATGCTGAGTTTATGTGTATCTTGCACAATCTACACGCTCATATACATATATCAAATACAAGGGCGAACCTAACTTAAACGTTTTGCCCAAACATCAAAACACATAGTCTGACGGACCATAGATTGCCTTAACAATTTCTCCCTTTTTGATGTTTGGCAATATATTTAAGCTAGGAAAAATAAATAGCAAATACAAATGCTAAACACCAAATGGACTTATGTTGCCAAGGCTATACCGTGGACTTATACCGCCAATGCATATGCAATCATGCAATGCAAATATGCATGGATCCTATCACATGACATTCCACACACCTAAAGTCTCCATGAGTTAGGATTTTTACCAAACGACCTTTTTAAGAACCTATCACAAGGTTTCCCCTTTGCCAATAAATGAGCAACAATGCTCTCCCTTCACCTAAGCTTCCCCTTGACCTAGGATTTTTTGCAAAGGCATGTTTAGTTTCCCACTTAAATCTAACACTTCTCTCCCTTTGCCACATATAAAAAAAACTCCAACAATCTCTCAATTATTAGATTCTTTAACCTCTAATGTGTAGCGCCCCGCCTTCTCTACCTTAGACGAACTGTTACTTGTCTACTTCTTGACTCTAATACACGACTAAAGATGCGGAACTTTCTTACTTTTTTTTGTATTTAAATCTATCTAAAAATGATATTCTAACTTTAATAGTCATGCATTTAAACTCATCACACAAGGCTCTATAATATTGCTAAAGCATTATGGAATATGAATGCAACTTTTCTAAGCATATCTAACAACATCTTGACACATGCAATAATATTTCTAGAACTTCATAGCATGTAAATCTTACTTTTCTACCGAATTTACAAGCATTTTAAGTACAATTAGGACCTAGTCCAAAAGGGAATAATAATAAGCTCAAGAATAAGTCTAAAATGCAATGTATCCGCATGTTAAACTACTCATGCCCTTGCTCATCTAGTGTATTCACAAAAGTATGCATACTAATTGAAATGACATGGAATCTTCATTCTACAAAATTGAGCATGTAAAACTATCCGAAGCATGAATGTTTAATAAACTCCATAACACAATAACTTGGAATTTGGAAATCTTAAACATGCATTTCAAATAAGCTAAACTGTCTCATCCCAAGGATCTCTCCAAGGTCAGCCGCCACACACACGTCACTCAGCACCGTCTCGTCGCCTTCCTTCAGAATTGCTTGTCTTTACCTTTACCTGCAGTAAGAGGAAATGCAACTAATAAGCATAAAGCTTAGCAAGTACTATCTAGCTCACAAAATCTCGAAATGTGCAAGCATGCTTTTTAAACAATGTGAAATCACATGAGATACTTTTATGCTTAAAAGAAACACTAAAACATATATAACTCAAAACATGCATACTCAAGCATTAATAAGTCAAACTCACTTTTTCTTGGCTTAACTTGAAACTTTAGTAATTCTTTAACTTTAGATCTTTCTTTAACTTTTAGAAAACTTTCTTAAACTTTAGAAAAACTTTGCTAAAGCATATACTTGAAAATAATAACTCACTTGGATCCACTTAAGACGTAAGTACCATCTTATGCGCGTTCCCTAAAAGGTTGGGGTAGCGAGCCGCCAATCCTAATAGAGCAGACCTTGGTCTACCAGGGCCAAGACCTTGGAATTGGACACCTGGATTTCTTTAACGACGCCCTTGGACGCCGGGTACTGGCCTTAGAAAATAAAATAGCTTTTCTCTTTTTTCTTTCTTATCTTTAAATGTCTTGGCATTTTATCGAGCACCTTGTGTGCCCAAATCCCTAAGTCTTGACTTTTGGGGATTTCGTAAGGCCTTGGCCTTCTCTTTTCTTTTTCTTTATCTTTCTTTTCTTTTCTTATAGATTTCTTAGACCCTAAACTCACATAGGATACTCTATCAAATATATATAAGCATATAATGAACTAAGATCACATGCAAAATCTTAAACTAAAAGTAAATATCTCCTTTAAAACTTTTTAAGGGAAAATTCTTGCGGAAAACCGCCTCTTACTGCAGGTGAGCAGTACTTATCTTGATTTCTTGGACTTACAACCAAAAACGGCGTCGGAGGTTCCGGAGAAACTCGGAGTCTCGGAGATTTCTTCGCGCTCACGCGTTCCTCTCGTCATGGGGATTCCGAATATCGGAAAATCTCTCGGGGGAGAGCCTTGGCCGGCCATCGGAGGAAAGCCCTAGGCTTGGTGTGGTTGGCGTGCGCACAAGAGAGGAGAGGGATCGGGCGGAACTTGAGATCTCGATGAACCGTTCGCGCCTACGCGTTCCTCTCGTCGAGACGAACGAAACGCTCCGCACTCCTTGGTTCTCCCTTGGCCGGCGCCCCCTTAGAAGAGGAGAGGAGGTGGTGTGTTTTCGCCCAAGAGAGGAGAGAGGGGCGGCGTGAGGGTTTGGGTGAGGAAAATAAAACTTCTCTCCTTAATTATCTATTTATACTTATGGGGGCGAATTTACCTAATTATACCTTATCTATTGTTTCGCTCAATCTATTTTAACAAAATCAAACCAGCGCAGCTGGTCTGCCCATTGTCTCTCACAGCGTAGGTGAAGGGTTTGATTCCCACCTACGCGATTTTTTGTTTATAACCCTTTTTGCCACTTTCGTTTACGGAAAAATTCTATAAAAATATCCATAAATTTGAAATAAATTCTAAGATATTTCTAAAATTAGTTTCGAGAATTTTCGAGCATTACATAATGATTATAAACATTGTGTATTAACCCTTATAAGATTATACACATGTTTGATATCATTAGAACACTTTTCAATTTAGCTGAAAACAGTTTTAGCCTATATCAGTCGATTGAAATAGTTACCAGTCGACTGACCTCTATCGAAAGGTAACTCACAGAATTATCAGTCGATTGCCCTCTGCATCAGTTGACTGATACCCTGATATCAACCCATTTTTGAATTCTGAACTCAATTTCAGAAATGCACTAAAAATTTTATAAATCTCCAAAATTTTTTAAATTTTGTGGAGAAGTTTGTGGTACCCATGTCTACTTGGGAAAAATACATTAAAAAAATGTATCTATCACCAATTCCAAGATTGACACAAAATCCAAAACTATCTAAATGGTTCAATTGAACATTGACCTAAAGTCCTAGTTTTAGCTTCCTCTTGATGTATCCGCCCATACCAAACCACAATACATCCCTAGCATTGATTTATATGACATTTATACATCAACAATCAATTTTCATGTAATATGACTCCAATATCATATTTTCATATATGAACCACAATCTCAATGTGCTAAATCCTTAGGATTGAGACTCAAGTCCATATCCAAATCCCTTGACACATTTCATGGCTCATCTAGACTCCCAGGTGGTAACCACCTGAGATCCATTGATCATGGTTCCCAAATTGACTCTCAGAGCTCTCCCTTGAGCTCTTAACCTTAGCCACCTCCGTTGGTGACTCATCTACAACCACTAGACCACACTGGTATATTTCTGGTGATTCTTGACCTACAAACCTAACCTTCTTAACCTTGGACACCTTGTTCTTGGTTAAGTTTTTCTTCCCTTTTGTTTGTGCTTGTTCGGCTATAGAGGGGGGGGGGGTGAATGTAGCCAGACATAAAACTCTTACTCTTTTTAAGTTCTCTGCAGTCAGGTTAATTAGTAGCGGAAGCAAACAAGAGCAGAAACTAACAGAAAACTAAGACAGAAACAGAAATAACAAACCAAATCGCTAACACGGCAATGTACAAGGTTCGGGGATAACTTGCCCCTACTCCTTGGCGTGCCCGTAAGGTGGGCGATCCCTTGATCGTCGACAGATCAAGCCCCGGTGACCCCGGATATGATAACGTCTCCTTCTCGGTGGAGAAACCTCTCCACAA
The DNA here is from genome assembly GCA_024364735.1 of Boesenbergia rotunda. Taxonomy (NCBI): domain Eukaryota; kingdom Viridiplantae; phylum Streptophyta; class Magnoliopsida; order Zingiberales; family Zingiberaceae; genus Boesenbergia; species Boesenbergia rotunda. Next base: position 420,328 of record JAGFNQ010002088.1, on the reverse strand, counting down.
CAAGTCTCCAGATGATACAAGATGAGCTCACGAGACAATAGAAGGAAAACACTCACAGGTATGTAGCAAGAACACTCAAGCACGAAGTAATAGAGAGCACAAACATAGCCCAGCAAAAACCCTCGCAATTTTTCTGTTTGTTCCCTCTTTATCGCTCCTCTGCTTCCAGCTTTGTCTTAAGCTCCCGCTCCCATCACTAGGCTCTCCATCAGCATCCACTGAGCCACAGCCTGACCCCTGACTCCCTGAACACTCAGTCCACTGAAGACCTCTCCAGCTGAGTCTCTGTCAGTCGCCAGCCACACGCCAGAAACCGTTGAGACCTGAAACTAGTAAACAGACAAACCTGCACCAAGAAAAGTCCCCAGTTGACTCTCCTCCATTGTTTGAATCCTCCCTGTATTACCTGCACACTCATCAGAAGCTTAGCAAAGCGTATCACAAAGAAATCGACATTGTATCAGAGAAAGCGCAGAGAAAACAAACACGATTAGAGCGTTTGACAGAGATTTCAAATTAAAGTTCAGGCACTGATCGATCACCAGACCGATCAGTGATGTCCCTGATCGGTCACCAGACTGATCAGGGTAAGCCCTGAATGATCAGGCTCCAGCCTGATCGGTCCACAGTGAGAAACTGGGGATCGCGGCTTCTTGTGATCGATCACACTGATCGATAACAGGTCGTGGATCGATCACCGGACCGATCCAACACTTTGCAGGAGGAATTCCAGCTCTCGCAGGCCAAAGCTTCTGATCGGTCAGGATCCATCCTGATCGGTCAGGATGAGGAACTCGCGATATTTGATCGGTCCAGCAGACTGATCAAGAGTTTCTCCCCAAAGCTACTGACCTCTCTCTGATCGTTCACCAGAATGATCAGAAGCTCAACAGAAACCTTTCTGTTCTCTCCCTGATCAGTCACCAGACCGATCAGACGTCCTTGGTTCGGTCACCAGACCGATCCACAATAGGAATTCGTGCCAACTCCCTGATCTGTCACCAGACCGATCCAGAGACTCCCAATTCAACTCTAAGTCAAGAGAACGGGCTCCCTAGCCTTCTCTGACTCGTGCTCAGTCCCCCGGACCAAGACTCCGTGCCCAACTTCACTCACCGGGACTTCATTCAGCCTAGCTTCACTCACTAGGACCTGGCTTCACTCACCAGTGTTTCGGTCACCCGGCTTCACTCACCGGGACCCGACTTCACTCACCGGGATTTCAATCAACCTAGCTTCACTCGCTAGGACTTGGCTTCACTCACCAGGATTTCGGTCACCTGGCTTCACTCACCTGGATTTCAGTCACCTGGCTTCACTCACCAGGACCCAACTTCACTCACCGGGATTTCGGTCACCTGACTTCACTCACCAGAACCCGGCTTCACTCACTGAGATTTCAGTCACCTGACTTCACTCACCAGGACCCGGCTTCACTCACCGGGATTTCATTCAACCTAGCTTCACTCGCTAGGATTTCAATCATTCCGTGCCCAGTCCCCGACCAGGACTTAATCCGAATTCACTCAACCAAACTTAAATCGTTGTCAACACCAAAACAACAATCGGGCCAGACTGCATCAACAATCTCTCCCTTTTTGTTGTTTGACAATCTGATTTAAGTTTAGGTATTAATGATCAATTGAAATCAATTCAATTATCGTAAGGGAATCAAAATCCTCCCCCTACAATAACACGACCCTAAACTTAATCAACCATTCTCTCCCCCTTTGTCAAACATCGAAAAGGGTATAATTATTAAGTTTAAACATATCTCCCTCTTAAATGAGGGTCTCTCCCCAGACCCAAAATAATCAAAGGATAATTTTTGAATTGCATATGAAAATATATACAGAAGTATATCATGGTCAAACACGTATATGCTCCATATGACAAGTAAGGAATGCAGCTGTATCCGACACATAGTCCTGATTGGTCTCCTTGATCGATCGGTTTCATTGATGATTGATATAGAAAAATTTCTGATATATCTATGAACGATCAATTTTCAGAAAAATTTCTGTAACTCTGATTCATTCAAGATTAGACTGCATTAACAATTGAAATTTCCAGGAACATGTTTAATCAATTCAAAACTCATCCGACCACACGGGTGTAGACAATAGGTATTTTAGAAAATTTTTGAAACACGACATGAGTTTCTTGACTAAAAGTTATTACTCATCAAGGAACAAGAGTCATGATTCAACCAACCCTTTCTTATGAATTTTAAAAATTTCAACACAGGTTTGTATCGAATCAGTATTATATTTGTTCCAAGTATGATGAGTATGTTCCAATTGTAATCGGTTTGTATCAGATTTGTTTGTATCAGTATGATCAGTAAACTGATACAATTCGATGAAAAGGGATCGGACTGAGGAGTTTTTAACCCAATCAGGGAATTCCCTGATCTGATCGGTCACCAGACCGATCAGAGGGATCCCTGATCGGTCCTAAAGTTCTCTCATCTGTGCCTGCTCATGACAAACCTTCAAAATTTTTATCTACTGAATGATATATTGACACTGTAGCAACTGATCATGTCACATCAGACTACAATATCTTTATAGAAGTACTACCATTAATTGGTTCAGATACAGTACAAGTAGGTGATGACTTATGTTTGCAAATTACTAATCATGGAAATACATATATTGATTTGTCCAATCGTACTTTTCACATACACAATATCTTTCATGTTCCATCTATTACTAAAAATTTACTCTCCACACATCAGTTTTACCTTGATAACTATATATTTTTTTTGAGTTTCATCATAATCATTATCTTATAAAAGATAGAGGTACAAATACTACCGTGTTTATTGGGGAATAAAAAATGGTCTCTACTATCTTCAAAATTCTTTAATCAAAGCTTTTATTGGTGAACACACAAATAAACCAAGCTGGTATGCTCGACTTGGTTATCCTTCCTTTCGTATTGTTCAGTCGATCATAAATAGGTATGATTTACCTACTTCCTTTACTTTATCTCTATCTTATTTATGTTAAGCATGCATGGAATCTAAAAGTCATAAGTTACCTTTTTCTCCATTTGAACGTGTTTTCGATTTTCCACTTAAAATAATTCATTCTGATATTTGGGATCCTGCACCTATCTTGTCTAAACAAAGTTTTCTATATTATGTTACCTTCATTGGTCATTTTAGTAAATACACTTGGATTTATCCTATGAAAAGAAAATTTGATTTATTTAACGTATTCTATCATTTTCAAAAACAAGTTAAATGATATTTTAATCGTAAAATACTCTCTCTTCATTCTGATTGGGGAGGGGAATATCAAACTCTTCTTCGTTATCTTGTCTCTTGTGGGATTGTTCATCAAGTCTCTTGCCCTCACACTTTAGAACAAAATAACTTTGCTGAGAGAAAACATAGATATATAGTTGAAACTGTCATAGTTTTTCTTCATCATGCATCGATTCTGCATAAATTTTGGGATGAAGTTATTTGTACAGTAGTATATCTCATAAATCGACTTCCTACCCCATCGCTCAATCATAAGTGTCCTTTGGAAAAATTTTATAATTAAACTCCTAAATATACCTTTTTTCGAATCTTTGGTTGCGTATGTTATCCATGGTTGCACCCCTACTCTGAACACAAACTTGACTCTCGTTTATTATTATGTGTTTTCCTTGGTTATAGTAATATGCATCATAGGTGTCGTTGCTTACATATACCAACTGGACGGATATATATATCACGACATGTCACTTTTGATGAATCTCTATTCCCTTTTTCGAAAGTCTCTTCAATCTCTCCTCTAGATATAGGTGGTACCTTCTTGATGTCACCCAATATTATCAGAAGAGATGACATCTTAGGTTCTGCTCCAGAGCTCCCAAATAACTCACCTATATCATCAGTGTTCCGGAAGGAGTCGTCGGCGATGACCAGTCACTGAGGCTCGGCCCCTGCGGAGAGGACTGCGTAGCCGAGGAACCTGGGGATCCTGCGAGAGTAACACAAGCGTTAGGGGACACGCCGGTAGGGGTCCGGCGAAGTCCACTCCGACGCTCAAGTTAGTAGGGCGTCTGAATGGTGATGAGAAAGAAAGACAAAATGTAGAGATGAGAGGTCGTAACCCCCCCTCCCGGAGGGGTTGAACTTCCTTTTATATTGGTGTGAGCAGACTGGTCGTGCCCCCCCTTTATCGGTGCCACGACTCCGATACTTGAGCCATGCCTCCTACTTTCGGGGATGAGGGGATATCCCTTGAAACCGTCGACGCCGTTATAATTCTTTCTCTCGTTGAGCCAATTTTACAGGGGGGAGGTGCGTGGACTTTTTCTAGTTAGAATTTGAGATCGGTTGTGGCGAGGACCCCGTCTCCCGAGGTGAGCTCGGGAGTCTCTGGCTGTGATATCTCTCGAGGTAGGCTTCCCGAGTGCACTCCTGAGGGGGGGGGGGGGGTCCCGAGGCCCGAGAGAAGAGAGCAGGTCGCATCCTTAGCTTTTTCTAGTCGACATTCCTCTAACTCCCCGATTCTTCCATTTCTTCTTTGCTCCTGTTGGCACTCACGGGGCCTTTGGCTTCACCGCTCGGGGCGGTCATAGATTTTTGGGAGGCCTTCCTTCTTCTCACAAATGGTGGAAAGAGAGATTTTTCTACATCCGTCTTTTCGAGCGTCCTTTCAGCGATATTCATTGGCTGGAGAACTAGCCTCCTACCCCCGACCTGGGTGATTTCCAACAGGATGTGGGATATCAACGGGCTAAGAGTATCTTGGCCGGGATGGAATTCCATGGGCTACAGTTAGTGCAATGCGAGGAGCTCCTTTACCAGGCAGAGATCAGCCCGAAGATGACCCCCCTCGGCTCCAATCTGCGTGAGTAGCTTTGCTCCTAGTATACTGCTCAATTGATACTTGCTGACGCCTTCTTGTCTTTTACCCTGTAGGTGATATCCTGTTTTCTCTTGAGAAGAATAAATTTCTGAAGTGGGACCAGGCCCAGGAACAAGCCCTGATCCCTGGGATAGTATCTTCGATTCCCGCAGGAATCCCCTTCGAGGGTGTTGAAAGGGAGGGAGAGCTCTCAGTGGGCCCCGCAGTTCCGGAGGTTCCCCATAGCGATGACATCTCAGCCCCGCCCTTGGTCTCTCAAGGAGAGCCCTCAGTCCCCTCTCCAGGGGCTCCACAGGAAAAGTATGCCTCCTCTTTGTTTGGTGTGCCTACTACTATCCCTGTGTCTAGGAAGACACGACTAGAACGATGATCCCAACGGGATCACCCCCTAAAGTGGTTGAAGAAAAGTTTGCGCTCAACTAGCGCTGAGGATGCAGCCTCTCCGACTCCGGTTGCAGGGGTCGAACCCCCTCCTCCGTTGTTGCTATGTCTCCTCCCGTTGCGAGTGCCGCAGTCCCTACAATGGACCCTCCCCGCGACAAGGAGGTACCTACGGGACCACCCCGGTCCCTTCAGAAGGCTCCCTTAACGGCAAAGAAGGCTATCGACATGGCACAGTCTATCCGCATAAAGGGAGTCCCCACAGGGGCCTTACCGAGCGCTTCCAGTTCGTAGGAAGACGTTCCCCACCCCCGGGAGGTCCCTGGCTCCTTTGCTCCCCCTACTATGGGAGCTCCTGGTCCGTTTTGGCAAGTGGCTGGATCAACCCAGTACCTGGGCATGCTGCACCAATCATTAAGGGCGGTAAAGACCTCGTTCATGCCCCTCAATTCTTCTTAACCTTCTTTCACCAACTATCTTTATTCACCTCCCTAGGTTGCTTCGAACTGCGCAGCCACTAGCCGTTTACTGCACTCTGGAGGAGTTATTGAGAGTCTCCTGCGGCAGGTGGCGGATGCGGAAGCAGAAGCGGGCCGGGCCCGTGAGGCCGGCCTCCTGCAGCTAGAGGTCAGCCGGGTCCTCCGAGAGAAAGCTGATCACTACCTGTCCTCCTTAATATAGGCCGAGGATACCCTGCACGGGTACAAGCTCCGAGAACGCCTATGATCCGTGAAGAACAAGGCTCTAGAAGAGGACTTACGAAAATTATCACAGGAGCGAGAGAAACTCCAGGCCCACAATAAGGAGTTGTCCGACCAAGTTACCCTTTTGGAGTCGGCTAAGAAGAGCCTGGAGGACCGGGGCGCAGAACTGCTCCTAGAGGTGGAGGCACTCAAAATGGCCAAAGCCGACGCCGAACCCAAGGTCCAGCAGCAGCTAGAAGACTCTGTACCTCCAGTAGCTCCGATGGTGGCAGCCTACAAAGCCAAATTTTTGAGATCGAAGGAGTATGCCAGTCTGGTGGCTGCACAAGCCTTTAAGACCCTCAAACAGGGCTTTTACGGCGCCCTCAAGCAGTTGGAGAAGGATCAGTTATTGAAGCCGGGCTCCGATTTGAGTGCCATAACTATTCAACGTGTCTGGGACGACCTTTCCCCCAAGGAGCAGGCTCTGTAGGGTGCCTCATTATTATGTGCTTGTCCTCCTTCGCTCCTCCCTTGACTGCTGCAGTTTATTCTTTTGGAACTCTCTGATCTTAGGACGAATATATGCTTGATTTATCGTAAACCTCCTTGTTTTTTAGTGTGATTCCCTGTTCATCTTCCGCCCTATGTTGCTGGAGTAGACATGAGACTTTTATCTGATTTTTTGTAGGGCTGGTATAGGGTACAACCCCGAACACTGATCAACTCTTGGCCGGGCGTGTACAACTCCGAGGCCAAGCCTACACACCGAGAGGCTATAGGGTTTTAATTAGCTCTTGGCCGGGCGTGTACAGCTCCGAGGCCAATCCTACGCACCGAGAGGCTGTAGGGTTTTAATCAGCTCTAGGCCGGGCGTGTACAACTCCGAGGCCAAGCCTACGCACCGAGAGGCTGTAGGGTTTTAATCAGCTCTTGGCCATCAACTCTTGGCTAGGCGTGTACAGCTCCGAGGCCAAGCCTACGCACCGAGAGGCTGTAGGGTTTTAATCAGCTCTTGGTCGGGCGTGTACAGCTTCGAGTCCAAGCCTACACACCGAGAGGCTGTAGGGTTTTAATCAGCTCTTGGCCGGGCGTGTACAGCTCCGAGGCCAAGCCTACGCACCGAGAGGCTGTAGGGTTTTAATCAGCTCTTGGCCGGGCGTGTACAGCTCCGAGGCCAAGCCTACGCATCGAGAGACTGTAGGGTTTTAATCAGCTCTTGGCCGGGCGTGTACAGCTCCGAGGCCAAGCCTACACACCGAGATGCTGTAGGGTTTTAATCAGCTCTTGGCCGGGCGTGTACAGCTCCGAGACCAAGCCTACACACCGAGAGGCTGTAGGGTTTTAATCATCTCTTGGCCGGGCGTGTACAGCTCCGAGGCCAAGCCTACGCACCGAGAGGCTGTAGGGTTTTAATCAGCTCTTGGTCGGGCGTGTACAGCTCTGAGGCCAAGCCTACGCACCGAGAGGCTGTAGGGTTTTAATCAGCTCTTGGCTGGGCGTGTACAACTCCAAGGCCAAGCCTACGCACCGAGAGGCTGTAGGGTTTTAATTAGCTCTTGGCCGGGCGTGTACAGCTCCGAGGCCAAGCCTACACACCGAGAGGCTTGGCCGGACGTGTACAACTTCGAGGCCAAGCCTACACACCGAGAGGCTGTAGGGTTTTAATCAGCTCTTGGCCGGGCATGTACAGCTCCGAGGCCAAGCCTACGCACCGAGAGGCTGTAGGGTTTTAATCAGCTCTTGGCCGGGCGTGTACAACTTCGAGGCCAAGCCTACACACCGAGAGGCTGTAGGGTTTTAATCAGCTCTTGGTCGGGCGTGTACTGCTCCGAGGCCAAGCCTACACACCGAGAGGCTGTAGGGTTTTAATCAGCTCTTGGCCGGGCGTGTACAGCTTCGAGGCCAAGCCTACACACCGAGAGGCTTGGCCGGACGTGTACAGCTCCGAGGCCAAGCCTACACACCGAGAGGCTGTAGGGTTTTAATCAGCTCTTGGCCGGGCATGTACAGCTCCGAGGCCAAGCCTACGCACCGAGGGGCTGTAGGGTTTTAATCAGCTCTTGGCCGGGTGTGTACAACTTCGAGGCCAAGCCTACACACCGAGAGGCTGTAGGGTTTTAATCAGCTCTTGGCCGGACGTGTACAGCTCCGAGGCCAAGCCTACACACCGAGAGGCCGTAGGGTTTTAATCAGCTCTTGGCCGGGCGTGTACAGCTCCGAGGCTAAGCCTACACACCGAGAGGCTGTAGGATTTTAATCAGCTCTTGGACGGGCGTGTACAGCTCCGAGGCCAAGCCTACACACCGAGAGGCTGTAGGGTTTTAATTAGAAACGGAGCCTTAACATTTCCCGAATGACCCGTAGTGCCTCTCTTTTATTAATGATACTGCAAGACAGTGGGACATTGAAAACATACAACGACGAAAGTGCATCACACGACAACTCACGAAGTATAGTAGGGGCGAAGATGTCTCGCATGCCAAGGTCTTTCCAGTCTTCTGCCTTCGCAGTCTTCCAAATAGTAGCTACCCCTGTAAGTTTTTTGATGACGACGTAAGGGCCATCCCATTGCGGCTCTAACTTCCCGGGATCTCCCACCGGTTTGATTCTTTTCCAGACTCGATCACCCACCTCGAAGTTGCGGGCGATCACCCTCCTATTGTAGGCCAGCTGCATCCTCTGGCGATAGGCTTCCAACCTTACCGCGGCCTTGTCTCATACCTCTGATATGAGGTCCAGATCAATCAATCGCTCTTGGTCGTTATCTTCCTTGTGAAAATGTCGCCGTCGTGGAGACTCCTCTCCTACTTCCACCGGAATGACGACCTCTGCTCCGTAGACTAATTGGAAAGGGCTCTCGCCGGTTCCTTCTTTTGGAGTAGTCCGATAAGACCACAAGACGCTGGGAAGTTGTTCGACCCAGCTGCCTCCGACATGATCTAGCTTTACTTTGAGCCCTCGCAGAATTTCCCGATTGACCACCTCCGCTTGTCCATTGCTTTGTGGGTAGGCGATGGAGGTGAAAGCCTGCTGAATGCCCAACCCTTCACACCATTCCTTCAACCTTCGTCCGGAGAATTGTCTGCCATTGTCCGACACCAGCTTATGAGGGATGTCGTATCTGCAGACAATATCTTTCCATAAAACCTTCATTACAGGCCCCTCTGTGATGTTGGCCATAGGTTCGGCTTCTACCCATTTAGAAAGTAATCAACGAGGACTAAGAGGAATTTCTTCTACTGGGGCCCGATGGGGAAAGGTCCCACAATGTCCATTCCCCACTAGTCGAACGGGCACGACACTGTAGAAACTTTCAACGGCTCCGTGGGGCGATGAGAGACATGCTGATGCCTCTGACAAGCCTTACATCTGGCCACGAAGTTGAGCAAGTCAGCCTGCAAGGTAGGCCAAAAATATCCCGCCAAAAGGATTTTGCGGGACAGGGGTCTCCCTCCAATATGGCTTCCACAGATACCCTCATGCACCTCTCGCATTATGTAGCCAGTCTCCCCCGGCCTGACACATTTGAGGAGGGGTCGGGCATAGGCTCTCTTGTACAACTGATCCCCTACCAGTGTAAACCTCTCCGCTCGTCGGCGAAACAACCGAGTCTCTAGGCCTCCACTCGGCAGGGATCCGTCCCGGAGGAATGCTATATATGGAAGCCACCGTTGTTTCCGTCACACTGGGCCCCTCCAACCGCCAAGTGGATATGGAACTGACCAACTTGGCTAACTCGTCGGCCCGCACATTATCCAACCGGGAGATCTTCTGCAGGATGACCTCCAAGAAGGTGGTTTTTAGTTGTTCATATAGGTCTGCATACTTTTGCAACCACTCACATTTGACTTCGAAACTGCCCGCTACTTGTTGAGCCACCAATTGAGAGTCCGAATAGATAGTGATTCGGCGGGCGCCCATGTGCCGGGCCGCTAGCAACCCTGCCAGGATCGTCTCATACTCGATTTCATTGTTGGTAGCTTTGAAGTGAAGTCGGATAGACAGATGCAGCGTGTCTCCCCTAGGAGAAATCAATAGCAGTCCCACTCCACTGTGTTGGCTATTGGCGGATCCATCCACATAAGCCTTCCACATACCTTCAGTCTCTGCCTCCGGAATTGTCTCCAACATGAAGTCGGCGAGAGCTTGTGCTTTGATGGCAGTTCGAGGTCGATACTCAATGCCGTATTCGCTTAACTCTGTTGTCCTTTTGATTAGCCTGCCCGACGCCTCGGGGTTAGTAAGGACTCGGGCGAGCGGGCTATTAGTGAGAACCACAATGGGATGCGCTAAGAAGTATGGCCGTAACCTTCGGACCATCAGGACCAAGGCGTATGCCAGTTTTTTCATCATGGTGTACCGCATCTCGGCATCCTTTAGCAGGTGTCCGAAGAAGTAGATGAGATGTTGTATCCGGTCTTGTTCTCGGACAAGCACCGACCCTACCGCTTGCTCAGCTGCTGATAAATAGACGAATAAGGTCTCCCCTTCCACTGGCTTATGCAGGGTCGGGAGATCTGCCAAATAGGTCTTCAATTCTTCAAAGGACTTCTCACACTGGTCACCCCATTCGAATTTAACAGCTTTTCTAAGAATTTTGAAGAAGGGGAGGGCTTTGTCCGCGGATTTGGAGATGAACCGTGATAGGGCAGTGATTCTGCCATTCAGCCGCTGGACTTCCCTGAAGTTTCGCGGGGCGACATATCCAGGATGACCTTTACCTTTTCTGCGTTGGCTTTGATCCCCTTTCCATCACTATGTATCCCAGGAACCTGCCACTTTTGACCTCAAACACACACTTAGCTGGGTTTAGTTTTAACCTGTGTGCTCTCAGGGTGGCGAATGTTTCCTCCAGGTTAGATATCATGCCCCCTCCTTTCTCCGTCTTGACCAGGATGTCGTCCACGTAAACCTCAATGTTCCGCCCGATTTGGTGCTAGAAGACTTTATCCATC
>JAGFNQ010002088.1:378357-408995 GCA_024364735.1 Boesenbergia rotunda | reverse complement strand
TCCAACAGATTCTTCTTCCCGACTTTGACTTGGGGACTCTTCTTCCTGATCTGGTCTCGGGAACTTTCTTACCGGGCTAAAATTGGGTATTCCAGCATGGTCAGTCCAGTCACGTAGCTTCTGAAAGATCGATGTAGGCGTGTAGAGGGGGAGTGAATGCACTTTCGCGGATCGTTTTGATCTCTACAAGAATGTTAGTGCAGCGGAAATAATATGCAAAAGAAATAACAATGCTATCAAAAATTCTTTTACTTGGTATCCACCCAGATGGGTGACTAATCCAAGGATCCACGCTACGAGCACCACTTTTCACTATCGAAAAGTCTCCTTGAGGTGGAGAAACCTTTACAGCAAAAGCTTCCTCTTTACAGATGCAAAAATATGATGGAGGAAGCAAAGATCACTCTACAATTGGGCAGCACTTCGTTACTGTACCGAACTGTACATACACGTGTAACGAGGAGCTCCTTTTATAGGTGAAAAGGACAGATTCGCAGTCTGTCCAGACTCGCACCAGTCGACTGCCCTAGGGCAGTCGACTGGCCCGGCATTAAATGTCGCCCAACGGCTAGCAAACAGCTAGCCAACGGCTAGTTTTGGGGTATACCAGTCGACTGCCCCATGGCCAGTCGACTGATCCGAAGCTGCGAACTTTTTGTGGGTTTTGGCAGTCGACTGCCCTGCCACCCAGCTCAGCTCCAGCCACTCCGAACCTTCTCCTTCGCGTGTGCCTTCAGGTCTGCTCCCTTGGCTCGCCTCTTGAAGTCCTCTTCCTTTGGCTATCGTCCCTCGGATACGCACGCAAGCCTTCCCTTGGCTTGCCTCCATGCCACCCTTCACGTGTGCCCTTTGAAGTCCACTTCCCGGCTTGCCCTTGGAGCTCTCCTCCCTCGGCTCTCGTCCCTCGGATAGGTCCACCAAGTGTGATTCTCCAAGTCCTGCAAACTCAATCACACAAATCAAATACAACATAACACTCTAACTTTAAACCTATTCACCCACACATCAAAATCATGATCTTCCAATCATTTAAGGGTCGATTGCCTCAACAATCTCCCCCTTTTTGATGCGTGGCAATATGTTTAAGTTAGAGATAAATAACAGCAATAACAATAACAAGAGATAGCAATTGAAAAAGCATGAGACATAGTAAACCTAAGAGGCAACCTCCCCCTTAATCTATGTCTTCCCCCCATTTTCAATTCTAATCTAAGTCCAAGTTAAGTTGCCACTTAACAACAACAATATGTAAAAATATAAGACATATCAGAACCTAAGAGGTACCTCCCCCTTAATCCATGTCTTCTTCATTTCTATACATTCAATTTCTAAGTTAGAAATAAAACCCTAAACCCTCCATTCTAGGTTAAATTCTAACTTAAACCACCTATTCTCCCCCTTTGACACCATCAAAATGATTGCCTCAAGCAACCAAACCCTATGACATCAAATGCGAGAATTATTGGATTCTGAAATTTCTCACAGTTGCTGAAAAACAGGCGTGCCAGTCGACTGCCCATAGGGCAGTCGACTGATACGCTATCAGTCTGATTTTTCAGGTTTTCTGTCGAATTTCAGAAACTCCCAGAAAATTCCAAAAAATTCCAAAAATTATAAAATTTTGCATACATGTTTGAAATGATATACTTTATCAAGGAAAAATATTAGACCATATAAAATTCCAAACAAGCATGACTTTTGATAAAAATCTAAAAGTTTTGAAAACAACTACATTTTGTATCAAACTTTGAAACTAATTTTGCAAATATATGACTTTTAAAAACACGGCACAGTATATAGAACATAAAATGGTTTTCAATGTTTTAAAATGTCCAACTATGAATTTTAACAAGGTGTCTATTGATTAAACACTTGCCTCCCCCATAGTTGGTCTAGTTTTAATATTTTGATACTTTTAATGGTTCAACAATGTGCCACAAGCACAAGTGAGCCAAATGTATCACCCTAATGGATCAAGAACCCAAAGCTAATGTGTCCAAGTTCATTCTATACTTCCACAAAACACATTCCAAGGCCTCTTCTTAAGGATGTAAACTCCGATTCGGGAAGAAGCTTGGTAAAGATGTCGGCTAGGTTCGACTTTGATTCAACATAGTGTAGTTCTATGTCTCCCCTTGCCACATGGTCTCTAATGAAGTGATGTTTCACTTCAATGTGTTTTGTCCTAGAATGATGAACCGGATTTTTAGTTAAGTTGATTGTACTTACATTATCACACAAGACTTTGACCTGGGTGTAATGTAGCTCATAGTCCTCTAAGGTGTGCATAATCCAAAGGAGTTGGGAAACACACCCACCCATTGCCACATATTCTGCTTCCATTGTTGATAGGGTAACACATGGTTGTTTCCTACTACTCCAACTAACTAAGGAAGACCCAAGGAATTGACATCCTCCACTTGTACTCTTCCTATCTAACTTACACCCCGCATAGTCTGAGTCTGTGTATCCTATTAGATCAACACTAGGGGTTCTAGGATACCAAAGTCCGACGTTTAGGGTCCCTTTCACATACCTTAGGATCCTCTTGACTACAACCAAATGGGACTCTTTGGCACACGATTGGTACCTTGCACACATTCCTACCGTAAAAAGTATGTCGGGTCTACTAGCGGTTAGGTATAAGAGGCTACCAATCATGCTCCTATAGTGTTTAGAGTCTACCATTTTGCCTTCAATGTTACTATCCATTTTCACATTAGTTCCTATGGGTGTAGATGCTTCCTTAGCATTTTCTAGACCAAATTTCTTTAACATCTCCTTAGCATATTTGGTTTGAAATACATGTGTACCTTCATTAGTTTGCTTAACTTGAAGGCTTAAGAAAAAGGTTAACTCTCCCACAAGACTCATCTCAAATTCATCTTCCATACACTTGATGAATTCTTGTAGGAAGTCATTATTTGTTGACCCAAAAATGATATCGTCTACATAGACTTGGGCAACAAATATATCCTTATCCTTAGATTTTAGGAACAATGTCGGGTCAATTGTTCCTCTCCTAAACCCCTTAGACACCAAAAATGAAGAAAGCCTCTCATACCAAGCCCGGGGAGCTTGTTTCAATCCATATAAGGCTTTCCTTAATTTGAACACGTGTCTTGGATAGTTAGGGTCCTCAAACCCGGGGGGTTGTTCTACATAGACCTCTTCCTTAATGATCTCATTCAGGAATGCCGACTTCACATCCATTTGGTGGAGTGTGAAACCCATGTGAGCGGCATAGGCTAGTAGAATTCTAATTGATTCCAACCTAGCTACAGGGGCATAAGTTTCATCATAATCTAATCCCTCAACTTGGTTAAACCCCCTAGCCACTAATCTAGCCTTGTTCCTAGTGATTTTACCTTGGTCATCTAATTTGTTCCTAAAGTCCCATCTCGTGGTTACAATGGTACAATCCGTGGGTCTAGGAACTAACTCCCAAACTTCACTCCTCTCAAATTGGTTTAGCTCTTCTTGCATAGCCAAGACCCAATCAACATCTCCCAATGCTTCATCAATGGTCTTGGGTTCTAATTGGGAGATTAGAGCTATTTGACTAGTTTGATCCCTAAAGTAGGACCTAGTCCTTACTCCTTGATTTATATCACCCACAATTTGGTCAATAGGATGATCATGGTGATGTCTCAAGGGTCTAGAGGTTGTAGGTTCATTTACTCCTTCTTCCTCATCCTCTAGTGTGTTTCTTACTCCCCCTTGATCATTGCCCTCCAAATGTAGATCTTGGATTCTATGGGCAAGAGGTTGGACCTCTTCTATATCCTTATCAATAGAAGCCTTTCTAGGGTAGGTACTAGTGGTTTCATCAAATTTGACATTAGAGGACTCCTCAATCACTTTTGTCCTCTTGTTGTACACTCTATAGCTCCTACTAGTTAAAGAGTATCCTACTAAGATTCCTTCATCGACTTTTGACTCAAATTTTCTTAGGTCGTCTTTGGTGTTTAAGATGTAGACTTTACATCCAAAGACCCTAAAATAGTGGACTTGAGGTACCCTTTCATTCCAAAGTTCAAAGGGTATTTTTCCTAAAAACCTATGTACCAACACCCGGTTTTGGATATAGTGAGCGGTGTTAACCGCTTCGGCCCAAAAGTAGCTAGGAAGAGAGTATGCATTAAGCATAGTCCTAGCAGCTTCTTGTAGGGCTCGATTTTCCTCTCAACTACCCCATTTTGTTGAGGAGTCCTTGGGCATGAAAACTCATGCTTGTACTCATTTTCAACACAAAATTGTGTGAAGTTAGCGTTTTGGAACTCCCCACCATGGTCACTCCTAATTCGGTTTATTTTGATGTTCTTTTCGTTTTCTACCCTTTTACTAAATCCTATAAAGATATCTAGGGTATCATCCTTATGTTTCAAGAAATAGACCCAAGTAAACCTAGAAAAGTCATCTACTATTACTAGACAATACTTACTCCCCACAAGTGAGGGAGTACTATGACAATCAAAAAGGTCTATGTGCAAAAGTTCTAAAGGTAAGGAAGTGGTGACTAGAGTTTTACCTTTGTGTGATGCTTTGGATTGCTTACCCTCTTGGCATGCATCACACAACTTGGTCTTCTCATACTTGATCATTGGGAGTCCCTTCACCAATTCTTCCTTGGCCACTCTTGCAATGTTCCTCATGTTGACGTGTCCAAGTCTTTGGTGCCACAACCACCTTTCTTCTTCTTTAGACATGAGACACTTAACAACATTGTTAGTAGCATAAGATAGATCAAGATAATATAAGTTTGCTTCTCTAAACCCTTCTAATATGATAGTGTTTGAGTCACTTTGCCTTATTACACATTTCTTAGCATGAAATTCTACTCTAAACCCAGCATCACATAGTTGACTTACACTTAATAAATTAAACTTCATATCCTTAATTAAAAGTACCTTATGAATCGAAATAGTGGGAGATACCTCAATTGTGCCCCTACCAATGATCCTTAACTTTCCACTGTTCCCAAAGGAGACCGTCCCTTCTCTTAGGTAGCTAATAGTGGTGAACTTGCTCACATCCCCAGTCATGTGTCTTGAGCATCCACTATCTACTATCCACAAGGTTGGGGCCTCCTTCACCTTTACCTAAACAACACGAAAAACACACTCTTTTGGTACCCATATTTTTGATCCATAAGCATCATTTAAAAATTTCTTAGGTACCCATGCCTTCTTTGTGGTTTCCCTAGCCCCTAGTCTCCTAGATGCACCAATCCTACCGGTAAGTGAGACGAATGCTACTTCCTTGATCTTAGGTCTATAACCCAATCCGGCCTTGTTATATACAACCCTTTGACTGTTTATGATCATATCAAGGTTACTTGATCCTACTTGAAATTTCCTAAGGGCCTTGGTGAGGTCATCTACTTATTTCCTTAACTCCTTATTTTCATTTTCAATATGTGAAACATGTGAAGAGGTAGAGCTAGCATGCAAGTCTTTAGGTTTAATAGCTTCTACTCTAAGCATGGCAATTTCTTCCTTAAGATCCTTAATTCTACTTCTAGCCTTAGCTAAATCCATGTTCGTGCTAGAAATAATTTTCACTAAGGTAGAGGAGGGTAAGTGGTATACCTCACTTACCGAAGCTTCTGACTCTGATGATGATGAAGTGGAGGAGCTCTCATCTTCACTGCTTGAGCTCCGTTCATCGTCTGATGAGTCCGAGTCATCTTGTGCCATGAGAGCGAAGTGGGAGACTTGCTCTTCTTCTTCCTCTGAGGATGAGGGATCGTCCCAAGTTGCCTTGAGGTTCGTGGCACTATTTTCCTTTCCCTTTGACTTCTTCTTGTCATTCTTCTTCTTGTCTTCCTTCTTGTCCTCCCTTTTCTTCAACTGGGGACACTCGTTCTTCATATGTCCCTCTTGGTGACAGTTGTAGCAGATAATCTCCTTGGCCTTGCCCTACCTTTGGCCCCCTTTCCTAGCATATGATTTGTTAGAAAAACTTTTAAATACTTTATGAAATTTCCTTACCATAAAGGCCTCTTGGTCACTGTCCATGGAGGCACTTGACTCCTCTGAGTCTGAGGATGATGAGTAGATCACCTTCTTCTTCTCCTTTCTCCTCTTCTTCTCCTTTCTCCTCTTCTTCTCCTTCTCTGCAACAAAAGCAATACCTTTCTCTTTTGCCGAAATGTTAGCTTGCTCATGCAGTTCAAATTCACAAAATAGGTCGTCTAATTTAACTAAGGATAAGTCCCTTGATACCTTATAAACATCAACCATGGATGCCCACAGGGTAGTTCTCGGGAATACTTGTAAAACGTACCTGACGATGTCCCAGTTTTCGATTTTCTCTCCAATTACATGGAGCTCGTTGATCACTTCCTTTACCCTTCCATGCAGCTGGCTGACGGTCTCGTTGCTCTTCATGGAGAGGGATTGCAATTGGGCCACCAACAAGTCCTTCTTGGCTCTTCTGGACTCGTTTGACCCCTCGTTCAGTTCTACTAACTTGTCCCATAGTTCTTTGGCGCTCTTGAACGGTCCCACCTTGTTCAGTTGCTCCTTTGAGAGCCCGCATTGCAGTGTGGTGGTGGCCTTGGAATTTGACTGCGCCCTCTTCATCACCTCCTTAGACCATGTTCTCATAGGTGTTGGGTCTCCTCTTTCATCGACGGGCGCTTCGAAGCCATTTGCAACACTTATCCAAGTTTCTATGTCATTCATAAGATAGTACTGCATTCTACCTTTCCAGTACGCGAAGTCGTTGCCGTCGAAGAATGGTGGTCGTGCGGTGGAGTATCCCTCTTGAAACGCCATTACAATTGCTCCAGTTGATTGTTAGATCTTCCGAAACGCACCGGCTCTGATACCAACTGAAAGATCAATGTAGGAGTGCAAAGGGGGGGGTGAATGCACTTTCGCGGATCGTTTTGATCTCTACAAGAATGTTAGCGCAGCGGAAATAATATGCAAAAGAAATAACAATGCTATCAAAAATTCTTTTACTTGGTATCCACCCAGATGGGTGACTAATCCAAGGATCCACGCTACGAGCACCACTTTTCACTATCGAAAAGTCTCCTTGAGGTGGAGAAACCTTTACAGCAAAAGCTTCCTCTTTACAGATGCAGAAATATGATGGAGGAAGCAAAGATCACTCTACAATTGGGCAGCACTTCGTTACTGTACCGAACTGTACATACACGTGTAACGAGGAGCTCCTTTTATAGGTGAAAAGGACAGATTCGCAGTCTATCCAGACTCGCACCAGTAGACTGCCCCTAGGGCAGTCGACTGGCCCGGCATTAAATGCCGCCCAACGGCTAGCCAATGGCTAGCAAATAGCTAGCCAACGGCTAGTTTTGGGGTATACTAGTCGACTGATCCGAAGCTGCGAACTTTCTGTGGGTTTTGGCAGTCGACTGCCTCTAGGCCAGTCAACTGCCCTGCCTCCCAGCTCAGCTCCAGCCACTCCGAACCTTCTCCTTCACGTGTGCCTTCAGGTCTGCTCCCTTGGCTCGCCTCTTGAAGTCCTCTTCCTCTGGCTATCGTCCCTCGGATGCGCATGCAAGCCTTCCCTTGGCTTGCCTCCATGCCACTCTTCACGTGTGCCCTTTGAAGTCCACTTCCCGGCTTGCCCTTGGAGCTCTCCTCCCTCGGCTCTCGTCCCTCGGATAGGTCCACCAAGTGTGATTCTCCAAGTCCTGCAAACTCAATCACACAAATCAAATACAACATAACACTCTAACTTTAAACCTATTCGCCCACATATCAAAACCATGATCTTCCAATCATTTAAGGGTCGATTGCCTCAACAGCTTCCTCGTGCCAGGTGTCCTTCCACGTAGCAAAAGTGTGCCAATTGTGGGTTTCAAAGAGTTAATTGAAAGTCCCTTCTTATTATTTGATACTTCAAAGTTGCTTTAGTGGCAGATGGAGCACAATTCAGAAAAGTTATCAAGTTGCATGCTAAGAATCTGAAATCTGTGAGGATAGAGCACAATTCAGAAAACAATTAGAGCAAGAAAGGTTATCAAGTTGGAAAGTTGAAAAGTTCCATTGAGCAAGTTGCAAAGTCCTGAAAGTCTGAGCATTTCATATTCCATGAATGGGAGCTAGGCTCTGCTAAGGATTTGGGGAGCTGGGCGGGGCACAAGATGACTGAAAAAAAAGAAGAAGAAAAAAAAAGAAGAGCAGCTGACCGAAACAAAAGAAAAGAAAAAAAAGAAGAGAAAATACGAAGTGGAAATCAAGTGATGGGTTAGTTTTCTGAGTTGAGAGATGAGAACAAGGAGTTATTTGAATGCAAGGGTCAGTTGTTGATTGAAAAGAAGAGAACCTTTGCAGAAGACAGTTCAGAATTTTGTAGTTTCAGCTTCTGTTCAGAGCCTGATCGGTCTCCAGACCGATCAGGGAGGTGACTGATCGGTCGGCTGACCGATCAGTAGTTATCCAGACCGTTCAGAAGCAGTCTAGAACAATCAAGATGTAACCAGACCGATCTTCAGTCCGATCAGGAAGTGGCTGATCGGTTTTTTGACCGATCAGCAGAGGCTAGCACACAACAAAAACTGGGTACACTTCATTTCAGCATTGTTTTCACCCAAACCAAAGACACTATACAATCCCTACTCCACCATAACTCTGATACATGCAGCATAATACATGAAGAAATGGGCGAAGTGCGTTAGGATACATTTTTGGTGTTCAAGTCTTCCACTTTCATTATTTTTTCCGTATTTCCTTATCATTCCATATTTCTTTATCATATTTCCTTACTATGTCATATCTTTTTATGTTCTTTATCACGAATCTTTAGTATCAAGTTCATTGAACTTCTATTTCAATTCTTATCATTTCATATTTTCCAAACTTGTTTGAATAAGCTTTTGTAGGTGTGGATCCAAATCAAGAATGATGGTGGAGAGTAGATAATAAGCAAGTTTATGGTAGTACAAGAATCATGATTGTGTTTGAGGGAGCTCCACTTAATCAAAAATGTAGAACTTAGGAAGAGAGCCACATTTAAATTCCCTTGCAAGGTTTTTTTGAGTTAATTCATCTCAATGAGTCAAGAAGGACGAAGTATGCTAAGTTGTTGATTCAAGGGCAAGATACTAGTCCATTGAGCTTAGATTTTTGAGAATTGACAACCCTAGGTAATTTCCTTTCAATTGCTTCTAATTATAATTGAGACTAATCTAGGAGGATACATCTTAGGTTAACTAGTTGGTTTGTGCGAGACGCCCAAGAGTAAGTGTGGGGGAGTTGATAACTATCATTTTGTTGATAAATTTAGGCTCACAAATCCATGTTTTGATCCACTATTATATGCTTAAGTTTGCATTTACATTAGGTTTCATGAATTATCTCTATTTTAGCTTTTGATTCAAATCTTTGTATATTTGAGGTATTTTGGCACTAAAATGAGAATCTAATTTTGTAGGCTTTAATTGATCATGGACCTAGATCAGATTGAGTGAAACTTGAGTCAGAATTGGATCCAGATCAAAGTGATCAAGCATCAAATTAATATGAGTCGTCCAATCAAGAAACGGCTAAATCTGAGCCATCGATCAACTTCTGATCAATCCGAGTTCAAGATAGGGCTAATCAAGTCAATGGATCAAGATCTGAAGTTTGGAGTTTAATCGGAGTTAATCCAGCAGTTGGATCAAGCTCGAGAGAGCCTTAACCATCCATTCAAATATCAGGGCTAAATCCGAGCCATCCGATCTAGATCTGAATGATCCGAGCCAAGGATGAGTAGATCAGAGCCACATATCAAGATCTGGGAAGTTTGGGTCAGATCGGACTTGATTTGACCGTTTGATGGAGCGAAAAGGATCTCAGCCGTTCAATTTCAAAAGGAGTAATTTAAATTTGAAAACTTCTCCGCACTGAAGGGGGGTCGTCGCATCGCGTAGCAGCAGAGTTCTTCAGATCGTAGAGTAGATTTCTTCCCAGTTCATCGTTTTCTTTGCAATTTTTCTTCTTAGATCGTGCGACCAACACATCATAATCGTTTCTTCTCAAGATTTCGGATCAAGGAGGTAAGTTTTTCTGTTTAGATTGCTAATCAAATCTCGCAGCTGAAGGTGTTTCGGTGAGGGTTTCGCCGAAGCTTGTTTTCACTGATCGATCCATTGTCGATCGCTGGATCTCATCTTCCAGATCTGTTGAAGCGCTGAGAGGGGTTCTCGAAGTGTTCCGATGGTTTCTGAGTCGATCGCCATCCAGCCGGTTGAGAAGGAATAGCTTGGTGGAAGCGTCTCACCTACTGACCGATCGCGGTGACCGGACAGAGGGTTCTCTGATCGGTCCCGTGACCGATCAGAAGAGGACCTGATCGGTCGGTTGACCGATCATGAAGGGCAGAACAGAGCAGCTGAGCAAAGAAGTCTTCCTTCGTTGGTTTTTGAGCTAGGGGTTCATAGCTCAACCTTCGTGTGACGACGAAGGGAAGTTTTGGATATGAAATTGACTTGATGTTCTAACTAGGATTATTTTGGTTTTAAACATGCATTTCTTTAAGTTGTTCAAGTTGTTCCATTACACTTCAAGTCAAGTGCTTAAGCATTGTTTTGATCTAGTTTATACTATCGTGCAATTAGTTTCCTGCAATTCGTTTCCTGCAATTTACTCTCTGCAATTAGTTCTTTAAGTTTCAATTGCATCGTTTGAATTTAATTGCTCAATTGTCAATTAGGTTAAGTTTAGTTATTGCAATTGCCTATTCTTATCATGCTTTAGCTAAGTTCATTCTATTCTATTTCATATCGTCATTCTCTTATCGCAAAAACCCCCATTTTATCTAGAAAACCCAAACATCGAACGACAAATAAACCTGCAAACTCGTGTTAAATATTCATTCAACTAGTCCTTGGAAAAATACAACCTGAGGCCCCTCTACTACATTTTTAACTTTGTTAGCCAAGGGTTTTCAGTTTTATAAATATCTAAATTTGAGTGCTCATCGTGACACCTGTATTTGGGCACTATCAGTTATCTGGTATTCAACGATTGTAAACAGCAAGCTGGGTAGATAAAATAGGCTCTCGGGCGCCCCTATGTATACGGGCACCCGAGAGCCCGGGTGCCCCTATGCATAGGGGAGCTTGAGTCAGGTTTAGTTAACAGCTTGCTGACCAATCTCCAGCGGGTCTTCATGGGTGATTTTTGGCCAACCGAAGTTAGGCTCACCCGAACCCGATTCTAGCCTTTCACCCCTCGAGCATCCTTCCTACCGGCATCTGGTTCCTCGGACGTCACACGAGTCCTTCTCGTTCCACCAGTGTACTTTTCCATAGCTTCTGCATCCCTCGGATGCACCGAGCCCATTGGCTCACTTCTCCATGCAATCCTTCTCGTTCACTGCATCATACGCTCGATTTCCTCCGCTCCTACGCTCTTGCGCACTTAGACAGAAGGATCAAAACCACAACAGGATCAAACCTAATATGGTTGATCACATCAAAACTAACTGGAGCACCAACAATCTCCCCCTTTTTGATGTGCATCAACCCAAGTTTAGTTAGGGTTAAAGAGAAACAATAACAAAAACTAAACATAAAAGAAATATTGCAATTAAGATAGTTAAGCATAAAAGAAATATTACAATTAAAAACACAACCTCCCCCTGAATCTAAGTAACTTAAGCTACTGCCCCTCGCAAGCATGACGCGATTGGTAATGGCTCACTTGGGTGATCCCTTACTTCCCGGGTTTGATTCCTCCCTGGTAGAGCGCGCAGTATATTACCAGAAGAAATCGCCACAGACTGCGTGGTCGGGCCATCGGGTACCGATATCATCAGTAGTGAAGTCGCCATGTGTCTCCATCCCGTGATTTACCCTCGTTGACCGGTGGGGACTCTAGTTGAAGGTTGTGGGGCAGGGCCAGTCAACCAAGTGGATTAGTCGAGTGCAAGCCTGGATACCCCTTGTAAATCCAAAAAATAAGCTACTGAACTTAAGCTACACTACAACAAAAATACTTTTCCGCAGCGTGCAATGGTTACATCTGCAGTGCGCATCGAATTCTACACAATTCCAAGCTGTTAAAAGTTATAACTTTTCGACAGCGCACGACCGCGCGCTACGAATAAGTGCATCCGCAGCGCGTGGCTACATGCTGCAGATAAGTGGATTCGCAACGCATGAATATACACTGCGGATAAGTAGATCCGCAGCGAGCGACTGCGCACTGCAGATATTTGCATCCCCAGTGAGCGGTCGCCCACTGCGGATAAGTGCATCCACAAATATCCGTAGCGAGCGAGCGACTGCTGTGGATCTACTTATCTGTAGTATATATTCGTGCGCTGCGGATACTAATATATTTCATATAATTATAATTTCACATATATACATCTTACACAATTTTATAATACAATAAATATACCACATCACATCTCTCAAATAACAGCATCCAAAACTAAAACATTTATAATATCATAAATAATCATCAATACCACAATTTAGTCATAAGTCTAAACTAACCGAGTAGCAAAAAAAATTACAAACTAGTTATAAGTCTAAAGTAAGTAACTCAGTCACAGAAAATTATGAACTTAGATAACCAAGAAACTGTGCTTCCTATTGCATCTTCGAGAAACAACATTTCATCATTTGGTCGAATGAGATCCAGCTTGTTCACAAACACTCTATCAATCAAAACTTTCCAACAAGCTCCACCAAGAGGAATGTGATACACTTTTACTTTGGGATCTGTGGGGCACTAAAAAAAATGGGGCACTAAAAAAAATATGGAAAGAAAAAAGATATGAATGACACATAGAAAAATTTTCTAAGCATTTTTGAAAAAAAAACAATTTTTCTTTTTTAAATTTCTGTGAAATTGAAAGTTTTGTGCAAGTGTAATAAATATTAAATTTTTAAAATTCAAAATTATAAAAAAATTAGATTAAAGTCAGCAAATGATGAGTTGATAAAAAAAATTAGATTTCATAAAAAAAATAATTTTTTATCGAAATTTAAAATTATAAATTATGATTCAATAAAAAAAATTCATATAGAATCGAAAACATATTAAAAATATATATATAAATTTTTGTATAGGTGTAAAATAGAGTTTTGAGATTGTTTAAAAATTTTCAACTTTAAATATATTATTTACATCCAAAAATAAATCAAATACTAACAGATTAAAATTTTTAAAAAATAAATATTTAAAATTTAAAAAATACTTCAAAAAAATTTGAGTAAAATTTTACCAAGGTCTACTGATTATATTTAGATACAAAAAAATTGAATCTTGGAAAATAATTTTTTTTATCAATTTTTAAAATTTAAAATTTCAATTTTGAACGTAAAATCATGAAAATTCTAAAAAAATCTCAAAAATTCACAGTAAGTAACGAAAATATTTTTGTACTTAGGAAAAATATTAACATGATTTTATCAATGTAAAATTCAACTTCTAATTATTTTTCAAAGAAAGTAAATAATAAAGAGTAAAAATATATATTGAATGAATAAAATTAAAAAAAACTGTTAGCACTAAAACATATAATGAATGAAAATTAATTTATTAATGACTTAGGAACCCAAAATAAGTTTCTATCTATGGGGTTAATTAAAATTATTTGAGGAATAAAGTTCTTTGACACTTTTCTAGGTTGACCCCTGTGATTTTTAATATACCAGTTTAAATTTTCATGATAACTATTTTTCTTTTGGCGTAAACGTGCAATATCAAATTCTAATTTTTCAACTAAATTTCTCAAATTAACGTTTTCATTATTCATTTTATCAGAAATATTAGAAGAACATGTACTAGTCAATTTCATTTTCAATTTTCGATTTTCTTAGAAGAACATGTACTAGTCAATTTCATTTTCAATTTTCGATTTTCTTTTTCTAATTTATAATTAGATTTAAGCATTGCATTTATTCCAGAATACAATTGATCATGAGGAAGGAAACATACCTCACTTACCGGATCACTTTCAAAAAGAGGGGCTACCCCTTCGTCGCTACTTTCCTTTGACGTAGCTCCCCCTTTATCAGCGCTCTCCTCTTGATGACTTGTCATCAGTGCAAGTCCAGCATATTCGTTAGTTTTTGATTCTTTGGACAAGGACTCATCCTAGGTGGCTTTTAGCGCCTTCTTCGTCTTTGGTTGGTTCTTGTGTTTGGGGCATTGGTCCTTTAGATGACCTTCCTCTTTGCAGTTGTAGCATCTGGCTATACGTTTCTTCGGAGATCGTCTTTTATCCAAAAACTTTGATAATTTATTAACCTTTTTAAAGAAACTTTTAAGGTTTTTTTTTACCATTTTCATCATATTTTCATCGTCCGTTGACGACTCCTCGATCTGGTTTTTCCTCGTATTCAGAGCGACGTTGTCCGTTTTCCTGTTCTTCCCTACACACCAAGATTCATGAAGCTCTAAAATCGAAAAAAAGTTGTTCTAGAGTACTTACCTCAAGGTTTTTTGAAATGAAATACATGTTGATTACTGAGGTCCAATCTGGGGTTCTCGGAAAAGCATATAGTGCGTACCGTTGAGCATCGTGACTTGATACCTTTTCTCCGAGATTCTCAAGGCTCATGATTAGCTCTTTTACCTTGGCGTGCAGTTGGGCAACTAACTGTCCATCTTCCATTCGGAGGTTGGTAAGCTGGCTTCGTAGGATGTCTCGTCGTGCCAGTTTTGCCTCCGAGGTGTCTTTGTGCAATTCTATGAACTTTTCCCAAAGTTCCTTTGCCGAGTTGTACTTCCCGATTCGATTAATATCTTGTTCGGGGAGGATGGTCAACAAATGGAATTCTGCGTTTCCATTTGCTATCGCTTCTGCTTGTTCCTTTTTGTTCTAGGAGTCAGGTTCCTTGATTTTTTTCCTTCGTTGTCTTTCAGAACTGAAAAGTTATTTTTCATAGTTAATAATAATTCATAATCGGTAGTAAAAAATACCTTCATATTTCTTTTTCATGCTACGAGCTCCCCCTCAAACTTCAACGGGTAGCTCACTGGTCCAACCATTTTTTAGATGTTGCTGCAGTTGGTGGTTAGTCCTTCTACGATATCCTGGCTCTGATACCACTTGTCGAATCAATATGGACCGGTAAGAGGGAGTGAATTGCTCTTGTAAAATAAAATCAATCTTTTGTGTGGTTTATAAAGATTTTAGATTAGTTGCTCAAATAAATTAAAATAAATATAAACTAATTAAACTAGTAAAAGGCTAAGACACAGAAATTTACTTGGTTGCAACTTAGGTGGTTACTAATCTAAGATGGTTGAAGCTTACTATGAAAATCTCCTTCTGGCGGAGAAGCCTTTTACAAACTTTGAAGCACAAGAAGTTAAAAAATAAGAATCAATTTGTAAGCAGTTGATGGATGATTTAGAACTGAGCTCTAGGAGCATATTTATAGCCCTGATCAGTTCTATACGTTTGCTGACGTGGACTTATAGGGGGGCGCCTGAGTGCTTGAAGGCGCCTGACACGTGGCTTGGGTGTTATCCGGTACGCAATGATCACAAACGGTTAGCTGGGTGGATAAAATAGGCTCTCGGGCGCCTGTATGCATATGGGCGCCCCTATGCATAGGGACGCCCGAGTCAGGTTTGATCAGCAACATGCTGACTAATCTCCAACGGGTCTTTTTGGGTGATTTCTGGCCAACTGGAGTTAGGCTCACCCGAACCCGACTCCGGCCTTTCGCCTGTCGAGCATCCTTCCTGTCAGCTTCTCATCCCTCGAACGTCGTACGCGTCCTTCTCATTCCATCGGTATACTTTTCCGTAGCTTCCGCATCCCTCGAATGCACCAAGCCCGTCAGCTCACTTCCTCGTGCAATCCTTCTCGTTCACTGCATCTTACGCTCGACTTCCTCCGCTCCTACGCACTTAGACAGAGGGATCAAAATCACAACAGGACCTAACCTAACCTGATTGATCACATCAAAATTAACTGGGGCACTAATAATTAGAACATATGTGGAACTTGAAAACTACTCTCTACCTTATAATCCAATGTCTTGTTGTAATATGCTTTATTATTATGGTATTGTTATGTTATTTTGTTTTTCCTTTAGTTTCATGCACTATTGTTTCTAAAATGATTAATTTTGGAGAGATATAAATTGGTTTCCATAATTCATTCAGGTCAAAATTTTACTGATATGGTTATGCTATGTTGCTCCTGAAGTACTTTGCAAGCATTACAGACCAAAAGCTGATGTTTGGACTGCTGGTGTTATATTATATATTTTATTGAGTGGTGTACCTCCCTCTTGGGTAGGTATGCTATCAAAATCATTACTTTTTTCCATGAAAAATTACTAAAGCTTCTTATCTATGTTCCAAAAACACAGTAAACAATTTTTTATGCATTTTTGAAGGGATTCATTAATTTTGAATTAGATCCATGGCCATTGATCTCAAACTGTCATGCCTCGAGACTAACAGAGCCGCTGATTCAATATAAAATCAAATAACATCTCTCATATCCGACAGACAATTTACACATACATACAACACACATAGTTCATAAATTGGCCTAAGGTCTCAAAATAGATATATGACATAAGGGAAATAGAAGCACCACAATACTGTAAACTGTAAAACTCACCTGAGCTGCCCTCGGGGCAGACGCGCAACAAAACAACCATATAAAGTCCAATAGAGGACTCAAAAATACAATGTCGCACGAATGAATCAAAATACAAGTCCGAGATATAGAAATGAATACAACACCAATGAAAATGATATAAAGAAAACAACATGCGTGGAAGCACCCAACAAATGGAATCGTGGGGACTCGAGACTGGTAACTGGGCTCCTCCAGACCAATCGACCTAAAAACAAAAATATTGTGATGGGTGGTGAGTCCAAGTGAACTCTGCAGGTATAGAGAAAGATATGCATGGCTGAAAAAGTAGCTGAATAAGCCATAAAGAAACAATAGGATATACTCTCACAGGTATATCAGAATATGTATAACTGAAAATAACAACTGAATATACATACTAGAAATCAGCCTAACCTGATCATAAAAAAGACTCGTATTATACGAGCAAGTGCAAAGTCATCAAACCACACAAATGGTATATTCTGTATGTGCATGCCAAACATATGTAGCAAATAAATGCAGCAATCATAATCAAATGCATAATATATCATATGCACATGCTGCAATGGCATGGTCACCCCTAACACCAGTCCAACCACCGAGACATACAATAATGTGTTGGCCAAGTGGGTAGAGCTGTGACACTGTCCGCACTCTGTCATCATAGTTCCTGAGTGACCAAGTGAACAGGATGCTGGTGGAGTAAACACTCCGCCCGAAATGTATATGGGGGAGATATCTCTCTGATTTTCTCTGGTCTATGAGAAGAGAAGGGATCCCTATCTACTACCATGCTCTAAAACCACTACCCATGAGCGGTCGAGCGGAGCAGTACAAAGCAAATGCACACACACCCAATGGCTCAATCACAAGGGGGTGACTGATCGCCGACATGCAACAATGCAGGGATAGTGCATAACTCTAGCACATGCAACCCCTACCAGGTCATCGACACATAATTCAACATGACATGCATAGGTCATAAACATGTATCATAACCCAATCATCATATATCTAGATACACATGCAAGTATGATTAGAAACAATCAATGCAACCATATAGTAGCATGCTATTCTATATTTACATACTCATGCTCATACTGATGCTATACAGAATCAGATAACAAATAAACGAGACTATGTAGAAGGAAATTTAGATCATATCCAAGATCAAGCATAAGTATCAAGCAGGATAATAAACGATAGCATATAAAGGTAAATAATAGCCTATTGCATAAATAACAAATAGTCATGCATAAAAGTAAAGTAAAACTACAAATACAAGTAAGAAGTATCCCTCTCCAAATAGAAGAAGTTTGTATCAAATACGAGGAGAATCACTCACCAATAATCAACCACAATAATCCAAATCAAGCCCCTATATCAAGGACATATTTAATTAGCTAATAAATATAAATAGTAACTGTTAGGGCAATCTATGGTATGGAGTGACCATGTGTTTTGATGTTTGGGCAAAGGGTATAAGTTAGGTTCACCCTTGTGTTTTGATATGTGTATTTGCGTGTGTAGGATTGCAGGATACACATAGGCTTGGTTGGATGTCTTCAAGTACGGTGAAGGGTGGCATGGAGGCAAGCCGTGGGCTTGTGTGCTCATCCGAGGGACCATGGACAAAGCAGGGACGATGAGCCGAGGAAAGCAGACTTCGAGGCATATGTGAAGGATGACATGGAGACAAGCTGAGGGCTTGTGTGCGCATCTGAGGGACGAGGGCCAAAGTTGAAGAGGGCTTAAAGGCAATAGATCGAGGCTGTTGGAACAGGAATGATAAGCCGAGGGACGTGGACTTCGAGGCATGCATGAAGGATGACATGGAGGCAAGCCAAGGGCTTATGTGTGCATCTAAGGGACGGGAGCCGAAGACGAAGAGGGCGTGAAGGCAACAAATCGAGGCTGCTGGATGAAGAGTCAACCAAGTTGTGAGGGTACGAGTGCTGAGTGAAATGTACTCGGGAAATCCTAGGGTTCGAGTGCTGAGAGAAGTGTACTCGGGAAGGGAAACCTTTGGTGTAGAAGTGGATCAGTCGACTGGTGCCAGGGCAGTCGACTGGTGTATGCCACAGAAAGATCAGTCGACTGGTAATGGACCAGTCGACTGGTGGTCAGTCGACTGCCCCTGGAGTAGTCGACTGATGTGGCTGGAAATTCGAACGTTAAGCTATAAAGGTCAAATTTGAGTGGGACCAGTCGACTGGTAATGGACCAGTCGATTGGTGGCGGTCTTCTCAGCCTTAAGCATTATTTAAAGGGGCTTGGTTTTGGCTAAGAGTCTTGACGAAATTGTCTTTGGTTAGAAGCCAATTAGTAGTCTTTGTGCTCAGAAGTGGTGTTCGGGTTGTGGCGAGGTTTCTCCACCCACAAGGAGCTACACGAGCTAGTCGGAGGCATCCGGGGCGTCATCCACCGACGGATCAAGATCGTTCACCTTACGGACAGCGATGGAGTAGGAGCTTTATCTCCAAACCACGTAAAGGTGACGTGTTAGCATTTGTTTGATTTTGTTATTAGTATTTCCGCTTGCGCACGCTAACATTGTAGGAAGAAGAATCGAAAATTGCTATTCACCCCCCCCCTCCTCTAGCAAATGGTAAGATCCTAACAAGTGGTATCAGAGCGAGGTTCGGTCATCTACGCACTAATTGCCGGGAGAGCAAAAAGCTTGAGGAAATGGCGCTCGAAGAAAGATTAGGGGACGACATCAACATTCCACCTCCTTATGACCGAGAGAGTTTTGATTATTGGAGGATGTGAATAGAAGCATGGTTCAATATGGATTGGGAGCAAATGATTGCACTAAAATATCCATTCGAAGCCTCGAAGGATAAGCATGGGAAGAAACTTCGACCAAGATATTGAACCAAGGAGCAACAAACTCAATCGAAGGCAAATAATAAGGTAATTTCAATATTACTTGATGTTTTGCCTAATGATATAATTAGTGATGTAGGTCAATACAAAAATACTCACGAGCTATAGAGCAAGATGATATCCTTACACAAAATCCTACACATGCTCAAGTAGTAGAAGAGCCTAAGGAAATGAGCTTAATGGTCCAAGAAGAGGAAAATGACCAATCGGATGAGGAAAGAAGCTCAACATCTGAAAAGGAGGAGAAAGAAGAAAAAGATTCATCCATCTCCTCAAGTGAAGTGACACAAGAAAGTGAAAGATCATCCACTTCATCAAGGGACGAAGAGGAGGTCTCCACTTCAAGGATTGAGGGGGAGGAGAGACCACCCTTGACACCAGAGCAAGAAGAAGCTTCCACCTCTATTAAAGCAAAGTCAAAGGATCACATAATTTGCTTTGGATGCAATCAAAAGGGACACTACAAGGACAAGTATCCATTGGGTAAGAAAAAAGAGGTAAACCCTAAACTCAATTCAAATAATTTGAACACTAACATGAGTTGTAGGGATAGAGCAAAAAAGGATAAGAAACATATAAGGTGTTTCACGTGTGGTGAGCTAGGACACTACTACACCAAATGCTCAAGGAAAGAAGAATTTAAGAAATTAGAACATTTGAGGAAATGGGAAAAGAAGAAGAAGAAAAAAAGCTCACATCAAGAGGGAGCTACAAGGGTAAGGGAGGTAATCTCTAACTTTAAGTTTAAATGTAATTCAAATTTAAACTCCTCCACGTATGTTAGAAATAATGTCAATTATTTACCCATGCATAGTTTTGGTTTTAGATATCATGATAAGAATAGGGTTAATGTTGCATATCAAAACCCTAGGGAATTCATGCATCATGATAAACGTAGAACCTCTAGACCTAAGGATCAAGGCACAAATCCCAAGAAGGAAAGACATATGCCTAGAAAGGTGGGAAGGTCTAGGAATGTCCAAGGGGGACATGTTGGCTCTAGGGTTAGAGCTATAGAGTTGGAAAATCAAGCGTTAAGGGCAAAGCTTAATAAATTAGAGAAAACCCTAGATAGATTCACTATTGAATCTAAGGATTTAGGTATGGGGTTGGGTAGTGAAAAACCCAACAATGATAGATCGGGTCTAGGATACTGGTCTAAGTTCTCCGGTGCCAATGAAAAGAAATATGCTAGGGTAGCATATAACTATGGCAAGGAGGGGAAGTCCAAGAATGGCAAGGGGATGCCATTTAAAAGCAAGAAGAAGGTCTTAACTAAGGACAAGGGGTCCAAGGTTAAAAAGGTTAAGGTTGTAGACCAAGAGTCACCGTAGATACACCGGTATGGTCTAGCGTTTGTTGAGTCGCCTAGGAAGGTGGCTAAGGCTAAGAGCTCAAGGGGAGCTCTAGGAGCCAAGATGGGGCCCATGGTCTATGGATCCTGGGAGAATTTCTCTCGGAAGTCTAGGTAGGTCATGAAGTGTGCCAAAGGATGTGAAGATGGATTTGGAGTCTCAATCCTAGGGATTTGGCACATTGGTTTGAGTTTCATGTGTGAAAATATGACATTGGGGTCATAACGCATGGAAATTGGTTTTTGATGTGGAAATGTCATATAAATCAATGCTAGGGATACATTGTGGGTTGGTATGGGAAAAGACATCAATAGGAGGTCAAAACTAGGACTTTAGGTCAAGGTTCAATTGAACTATTTAGCTAGTTTTGGGTTTTGTGTCAATCTTGAGAATGGTGATAGATATATTTTTAAATATATTTTTTCCAAGTAGATATGGGTACCACAAACCTCTCCATAAAATTTGAGAATTTTTAGAGATTTATGAAATTTCTAGTGTATTTATGAAATTGGGTTAGAACTGTTGAAATTTGGGTTTTCAGGGTGCCAGTCGACTGGGACAGAGGGCAGTCTACTGGTAAAGGCTGATTTTGGTGTCTCAGTAGTCAAACGGTGTCCAAATGATGTAAAACAGGTGTGCAATCTTGTGGGGGTTAGTATACTGTGTTTATGGTCATTAGAGGTTAAACGATCCAATAGGAGGAAAATTGTTGGAATCTTTTTGATGTGTGGCAAAGGGGGAGAAGTGTTGGGTTTAAGTGGGAAACCAAACACGCCTTTGCAAGAAATCCTAGGTCAAGGGGGAGCTTAGGTAAAGGGGGAGCATTGTTGCTCATTTAGTGGCGTAAGGGAAACCTTGGAGAGGTTCTTAAAAATCCTTTGTAAGTCCAATGTAGGGGGAGCCTTGGAGAGACATTAAAAAGCCCGGTTTGGTAAAAGTCCTAAACTCTTAGGGAGGTTAGGTGTGGGGATGCCTTGTGATAGGATCCATGCATGTTTGCATTGCATTGACGATGTAAGTCCAAGGTGAAGCCTTGACAACGTAAGTCCAAATGGGTATTAGCTTTGTTGTTGCTATTTGTTTTCCCTAACTTAAATGTATTGTCAAACATCAAAAAGGGGGAGATTGTTGGGGCAATCTATGGTCCGGAGTGACCATGTGTTTTGATGTTTGGGCAAAGGGTTTAAGTCAGGTTCACCCTTGAGTTTTGATATGTGTATTTGAGTATGTAAGTTTGCAGGATACACGTAGGCTTGGTTGGATGTCTTCAGGTACGGTGAAGGGTGGCATGGAGGCAAGCCATGGGCTTATGTGCTCATCCGAGGGACCATGGACAAAACAGGGATGATGAGCCAAGGGAAGCGGACTTCGAGGCGTACGTGAAGGATGACATGGAGGCAAGCCAAGGGCTTGTGTGTGCATCTGAGGGACGAGGGCCAAAGTCGAAGAGGGCTTGAAGGCAACAGATCGAGGCTACTGGAGCAGGAACGATGAGCCGAGGGACATGGACTTCGAGGCATGCATGAAGGATGGCATGGAGGCAAGCCGAGGGCTTGTGTGCGTATCTGAGAGACGGGAGCCGAAGACGAAGAGGGCGTGAAGGCAACAGATCGAGGCTGCTGGATGAAGAATCAACCAAGTTGTGAGGGTACGAGTGCTGAGTGAAATGTACTCGGGAAATCCTAGGGTTCGAGTGTTGAGAGAAGTATACTCGGGAAGGAAAACCTTAGGTGTAGAAGTGGATTAGTCGACTGGTGCCAGGGCAGTCAACTGGTGTATGCCACAGAAAGATCAGTCGACTGGTGATGGACCAGTCGACTAGTGGTCAGTCGACTGCCCTGGAGTAGTCGACTGGTGTGGCTGGAAATTCGAATGTTAAGCTGTAACGGTCGAATTTGAGTGGGACCAGTCGACTGGTAATGGACCAGTCGACTGGTGGCGGTCTTCTCAGCCTTAAGCACTATTTAAAGGGGCTTGGTTTTGGCTGAGAGTCTTGACGAAATTGTCTTTGGTTTGAAGCCAATTAGTAGTCTTTGTGCTCAGAAGTGGCGTTTGGGTTGTGGCGAGGGTTCTCCACCCACAAGGAGCTACACGAGCTAGCCGGAGGGCATCCGGGGAGTCATCCACCAACGAATCGGGATCGTTCACCTTACGGACAGCCGTGGAGTAGGAGCTTTATCTCCGAACCACTAAAGATGACGTGTTAGCGTTTGTTTGATTTTGTTATTAGTATTTCCGCTTGCGCACGCTAACATTATAGGAAGAAGAATCGAAAATTACTATTCACCCCCCCCTCTAGCAAACGGTAAGATCCTAACAGTAACTAGCTAATAAATCTCTAAACCATACTAAGGTTAACCTAACCATTCCCTTTCCATTTAATTAGTTCTAATCAAATGGGAGTTCCCTAATTACTCATTGTAATTAAAATTAGGTCCAATCCCAAATTCAAATTCACCAAGCTTAGATTATTAGGCTTAAATCTCAAATTAAACCTAACCTCGCCTAATCATCCATAGTATCATTTTGACAAAACCCCACACGATCCCAACACTAAGTTAACAAAACTAGTCCATGCAGACCTAATAGATCAAATAGGTGAACCATACAAATCTGATTAGGTTCGATTCCAAATCCCACTTCATATTAACCTCAACAAGGATCAGTTCACCAAATACAACACACAACAGATCATCTCAATCCATGAGTAGAGCATTCCTTCTCATCTAAACCTATAGGATTTGACTCTAATCCCATATCAAATGTTCCATCAACAACATCTGATCCCAGAACTCAACTCCATTCCGATCAAGAACCTAATCCGAGTAGAGAAAACTCACTAGAACAGAAATTCAATTCCCAAACAGAACAATCCATCACCCAATTCAAAAACAACTCCAATTCATCCACACACCACTAAACTGTTCAGCCAAAACTAAGCAGAAAGGAATTTTACAACATCTAAATCTAGAATCCACAACCAAATTCATTCCAAGCAGATTCCAGATCCTTACCTAAGTTGGGATTGACAATCCACCCCGATTTAGAACCGATGAAGAGTATAGCACTAAACCAATCCCTCTGCATAAACCAAAGCAGGCTGCTCCACTTCCAAATACCTAAATTGACACGCCTTTAGACTAGCCATTAAAGAAAGGTACCTACATGGTAGAGGTGAATCCAAGTGATCGAAGGGAGAAGCTAGAGGTACACTATCACCTGTTCGTGCAACTGTGAAGAGGTCAGCGCCAATTGAGACGCCACTACACCGATCGTCGTGCATCACCCCCCAACGGCGAGGGGAAGAGATCGCCAGTAGTTTGTCTTATCAAATCGAAACCTCTAATGCCCCCTGATCTGCTGATCTCCCATGGAAGATGAAAGCAACTCAAATTTGAGGAGGGGATCGGCGATGCTCACCGAATCCCCTGGCTTTCGGCCACGATTCGAAGAAGAATGACTAGAAGAAGAGAAGGTTTCGACCAAGCTCTAGGTTAATTTCATCCAAAGGGAAGGAGAAGAGGGATTTTATGTGCAGCCATTTTGCACATTAGCTCTCTAAGTTTAGCCTATCCAGATTTAGCCCCTAGGTTTCATGTTTCAACCCATTAACCCCTTGTAAATTTCTGAATGTAAGGTGACCCTAATTTTTTCTGGAAATACATGATCACCTACGAAGAACTCCAGAGGTCTCCGTCTCCGGTCGGCATAGTTCTTCTGATGATCATGCGCCTCAGACATCCTACGTCTGATAATGCGGTTTAACTCTACCTCGGGTTGAGCTCTATAAGGTCCTAACAGCTAGGATTTCCCAACTTCCTCCCAGAGGGTGGGTGTCCGACAATACCTACCATACAATGCCTCATACGGTGCCATCTGAATAGCTGCATGATAGCTGATGTTGTAGGCGAACTCAACAAGATGAAGATAATCCTCCCAACTGCCTCCGAAATCCATCACACAGGCTCGCAACAAGTTCTCTAATGTCTGGATAGTACGCTCTAACTGACCGTCGGTCTGCGGATGAAAGGCGATACTCAATCTGAGCTCGGTACCCATGGCCTTCTGCAAACTCTGCCAGAAGCATGAGGTGAAACGCGGATCTTGGTTTGAGATAATACTCAACGGTATGTCATGCAATCTGATGACCTCTCTAAAATACAACTCTGCCAATCTATCCAAGGAATTGGTCCTCCGAATAGCTAGAAAGTGCTCGGATTTGGTCAATTAATCAACGATCACTCAAATCGCGTCAAGGCCTAGTCTGGTCCTAAGCAGTCCCACCACGAAATTTATAGTAATATGCTCTCATTTCCACTCGGGAATGAGAATACTCTGAAGTAACCCAACAGGTATTTGGTGCTCTGTATTAACTTTCTGGCATACTAGGCATCGGGCTACGAAATCAGCGATGTCTCACTTCATTTCGTTCAACCAGTAGGAACGTCTCAGGTCCCGATACATGCGGCTGCCACCCGAATGGATAGTGAATCGGGAGCGATGTGCCTCTTGTAGTAGCTCCTTTAAAATAGGGTGTGCCTCTGGTATG
The DNA here is from genome assembly GCA_024364735.1 of Boesenbergia rotunda. NCBI lineage: Eukaryota > Viridiplantae > Streptophyta > Magnoliopsida > Zingiberales > Zingiberaceae > Boesenbergia > Boesenbergia rotunda. The sequence goes on along the minus strand of JAGFNQ010002088.1, from coordinate 383,636 downwards.
TACAGCCTCCCACGGAAATACAAGACACCCTCATCGTCCCATGTAAAATTAGACTACTGCTCTGTGGCTGCTCAACTGTCGAGGAACTATGGATGTTGATCACTCGCCTAAGCCTCTCTGATCCTTGTTCGAATAAATGACTGTGCAACCATGGTCACCAGAATACCCCTCTCAGTCTGACCCTGCTCCTCTAGACCCAACTCTAAGAAGCTCTAAACTATCTTGGTAACCAGAACTCGGTGGCAAGCCAATAGTTCTTTGGACTTCCTACTCAAGGCGCCAACAATAACATTAGCTTTCCTAGGGTAGTAGCTAATGGTACAATCGTAATTCTTCAAGAACTCCATCCACCTCTTCTGTCGGAGGTTGAGATCCTTCTATGTGAATTGTAGTGACCCGCCTTCTCTATCTTAGACGGATCGTTACTTTTCTCTACTTCTCAACTTACTTGATACATGTTTAAAGAAAAATGCGGAAATCTTTTTTTTTTAAACTTATAAATTCATCTAACAATTATATTCTAATTCAAGCAATCATACATAATGACGTATCATCCTTCTATCTCAAAAGCTCGCGAGATGATAAGCCTTGAAGCTCGCCTCACCCAACTTAACTCTCGGGTACCAGTCGACTGATACTGTACCAGTCGACTGGTACGCCTGTGAGCTGAAAGTTCAGCTTTCGGCAGTTGCTTCACAGCTCCATCAAACCCATAATTTCGAGTCATATGGAATCATGACACCATTTCTACACTCTATGACAGTTTTCAAATGAGTTTAGCCAATCAAAACGAATCCCTAAACTTGAAATTAGGACTTTTGCGGAAGAAATTAAACTATTCAAGTTATATGAATTTTAACACTAAAGTTTGTACCAATCTTGACTTCTATACATTCATAGCACCAAATGCATGTTCTATAACCTTGCTAAAGCATTATGAAATGTGGTTGCAACCTTTCTAAACAAATTTAAGCAATGAAACTTAATTCAAAGAAGAAATTGATACTATCTTGGCACATGCATCTATTTTTCTAACATAGTATCAATACTTCCATCTACTCATATTTCTACTCATCCAATGCAATCATAAAAATATATAGACTAAAAGAAATGACATGGAATCTTTACTCTAAGGAATTGAGCATATAAAACTATCCATAACTTAAATATTCGCTAAACTCCATAAAGCAAGAACATGAAATTCAAATGAACTATAACATTATGAATTAATAACTAAATTGTCTTGCGCCAAAGATCTCTCCATAATCAGCCACCACACACACTCTACTCAGCACCGCCTCGTCGTCTTCCTTCAGAATTGCTTGCCTTTACCTTTATCTGCAATAAGAGGAAATGCATCTATAAGCGAAAAGCTTAGTAAGTACTATCTAGCTCACAAAAACTCGAAATGTGCAAACATGCTTCTAGATCAAACTGAACATCATATGAGATACTAATATGCTTGAAAGAAAACTACAAACATGTATAACTCAAAACATGCATACTCAAGCAATAAATAATCTCAATTTACTTTTCTTGGCTCAACTGAAACTTTAGCTATTCTTTAACTTTTGAAAACTTTCTGAAACTTTAGAAAACTTTGCTAAAGCATATACTTGAATATAATAATCACTTGGATCCACTGAAGACGTAAGTACCATCTGATATGCGCGTTCCCTAAAAGGTTGGGGTAGCGAGCCACCAATCCTAATAGAGCAGACCTTGGTCTACCAGGGCCAAGACCTTGGAATTGGACACCTGGATTTCTTTAACGACGCCCTTGGACGCCGGGTACTGGCCTTATAAAATAAAATAGCTTTTCTTTCTTTTCTTTCTTATCTGTAAATGCCTTGGCATTTTCTGGAGCACCTTGCGTGCTAAAATCCCTAAGTCTTGACTTTTGGGGATTTCTTAAGGCCTTGGCCTTTTCTTCTCTTATCTTTATCTTTTCTTTTCTTTTCTCATAGCTTTTCTTGGACCCTAAACTCACATAGGGTATTAATAACATATATAAGCATATAGTGAACTAAGATCACATGCAAAACTCAAACAAAAAAAAAGAATATCTCTTCTAAAAACTTTTTAAAGGAAATTCTCGCGGAAAAACCGCCTCTTACTGCAGGTGAGCAGTACTTACCTTGATATCTTGGACTTACAACCAAGATTAATGTCTAGAGCTCGGGAGAAACTTGAGATCTCAGAGAATTCTTCACGTCTACGCGTTCCTCTCGTCGCGGGGATCCCGAATATAGGATTATCTCTTGGAGAAGAGTCTTGGCCGGCCCTCCTTGGCCTTGATGTGGTCGGTGTCGCCCAAGAGGAGAGGTGGTCGGCGTGAGGGTTTGGAGAGGAGAGAAATAAAATTTCTCTCTTTAACTATCTATTTATACTTAAGGCAGATTAAACTAACAATTCCTTAAATAACCTTCTCTCCGTCCTTGTTGTGCTTGATACCCCAGCCCAGCTGGCGCGCGCTCCTTGGTCTCGTGGTGGTCGCGGTTCGAGCCACCCGCTGCACTTAATTGGTTTTTCATTATTTTTCCATTTTCTTTTTCTTTTTCCAAAAATACCAAACGGACTCGGAAAATTCCATAAAAATACTCTAAAAATTCCTAAAAATATCTAGAATATTTCTAAACCATTTCTAAATAATTCTAAGGACTTTAAGAACTAAAAATGGAAATTTTGGGGCGTTACAATCCCCCATACCTTATAAAAAGTTCGTCCTCGAACTTAGAATAACTCTGGATATCGTCTCTCATGCTGTCCTCACGTTCCCAAGTAGCCTCTTCATGCTTTTGATTCTGCCAGATGACCTTCACTAGTGGCACTTCTTTGTTTCTTAATCTTTTAACTGCTTTGTCCACTATTTGTGTCGGTCTACTCTCATAGCTAAGATCTTCTTGGATCTGTACTGACTGAGGCTGAATCACTTGGCTAGGGTCGTGAATACACTTCTTTAGCATAGAGACATGAAAGGTACTGTGGATAGCTGACATATCCTCTGGCAAGTCCAGCTCATAGGCTACTTTCCCAACTCTCTTTATAATCCTGTAGGGTCCTATGTAGCGAGGACTCAGCTTTCCCTTCTTGCCAAATCTCACCACTCCCTTCATGGGAGCGACCTTGAGAAATACTGAATCTCCAACTTGGAATTCAAGTGGCCTACGGCGTGTGTCAGCATAACTTTTCTGTCTACTCTGGGCAGTCTCAATCCTCTGGCGGATCGTCTGGATAGCCTGAGTGGTCTCATCTATAAGCTCAGTCTGGCTGTCTAGTCCTGACTCCATCTCTTTCTTCTCACCAGCTTCTTGCCAACATATGGGTGATCTACATTTCCTGCCATATAATGCCTCATAAGGTGCCATTTTGATAGTGGCCTGATAGCTATTGTTGTAGGCAAACTCAGCTAAGCATAGAAATTTGCACCAACTGCCTTTAAAGTCCAATGCACAAGCCCTGAGCATGTCTTCTAAAATCTGATTTACTCTCTCTGTTTGTCCATCTGTCTGGGGATGGAAAGCTGTGCTGAACTGAAGTCTGGTGCCTAGGGCGTCCTGAACACACTTCCAAAAATGGGAGGTGAATCGCCCATCTCTGTCAGACACGATCGACCTCGGAACTCCGTGAAGCCTGATCACTTCTTTCACGTACAGCTGTGCTAACTGCTCTACCGAATGCGATAACTTGATGGCTAGGAAGTGGGCAGACTTGGTCAACCTGTCCACTATCACCCAAATTGCATCATGTCCATGGGTGGTTCTTGGAAGACCTGTGATAAAGTCCATGGATATTTCTTCCCACTTCCACTCTGGAATGGGAAGTGGCTGTAGAACTCCTCCTGGTCTCTGGTGCTCTGCTTTGACTCTCTGGCAGGTCAAGCAGGTACTGATATATCTGGCCACGTCTCGCTTGAGTCCAGACCACCAGAATCCTTTCTTTAAATCTTGATACATCTTAGTAGAACCAGGATGCATAGAGTACGGGGTACTGTGGGCTTCTTCTAAAATATTCTTTCTTAGTTCCTCATCATTGGGGACGCAAAGGCGGTCTCCAAAATAGAGGATGCCACTATCTGATACTCGAAACTCTGAATTTTCTGCCTCTTGGATCCCCTGCTTGATCTTCTGGATTCTGGGTCTTGACTTTGCTTTCTTGTATATCCAAAGCAGGGTTGACTCTAGGTCAATGCAGAAATTGCCCAATTATTACCTCGACTCCAAAATCCTTTATTTCTTTCTGAAGTGGTAGAGACAGTGATGATAGGGACATCAGTGCTGCACAGGATTTTCTGCTCAGTGCATCTGCCACTTATTAGCTTTACCTGGGTGGTAGAGGATTTCACAGTCATAATCCTTGACCAACTCTAGCCACCTGCGCTGCCTCATATTCAGGTCCTTCTGAGTGAAGAAGTACTTCAAACTCTGATGGTCTGTGAAGATCCTGCACTGCACTCCATACAGGTAGTGTCTCCAAAGCTTCAGTGCAAAAACCACAGCTGCTAGCTCAAGGTCGTGGGTAGGGTAATTCTTCTCATAGTCCTTGAGCTGTCTGGAGGCATATGCTATTACTTTACCATCTTGCATGAGGACAGCTCCAAGGCCCATCTTGGATGCATCACTGTAGATGTCAAAGGCCTTGTCACTCTCTGGAACAGTCAGGATGGGAGCACTGGTCAGTCTCTTCTTCAGCTCTAGAAAACTGTGCTCGCATTTATCTGACCATTCAAACTTCTTGTTCTTTCTGGTCAAGGCTGTGAGTGGAGAGGCTATCCTGGAAAAGTCCTCCACAAATTTTCTGTAATATCCTGCCAGGCCTAAGAAGCTTCTGATCTCACTGGCATTCTTGGGTCTACACCAGTTGCTGACTGCTTCTATCTTGGCTGGATCAACTTGAATGCCTTCTTTGGATACAATGTGACCTAGGAAAGTCACCTGATCTAGCCAAAACTCACACTTTGAGAATTTTGCATAGAGCTTCTCCTGCTGAAGGATCTGCAGCACTATCCTCAAGTGTGTAGCATGGTCCTCTGGAGTCTGGAGTATATGAGAATATCATCAATAAATACAATGACGAATTTATCGAGATACTCCCTGAAGATGTGGTTCATCAGCTCCATGAAGACTGCTGGAGCATTGGTTACTCCAAAAGGCATTACTACAAATTCGTAGTGGCCGTATCTTGTCCTGAAGGCCGTCCTGGGGATGTCACTTTCTTTAACCTTTAGCCTGATGATACCCAGAACGCAGATCTATCTTCGAGAACACTTGTAGCCCCTT
>JAGFNQ010002088.1:333795-377545 GCA_024364735.1 Boesenbergia rotunda | reverse complement strand
ACTATCGCTCCGCCCCATGTATATATGGGGGAGATATCTCTCTCATCTTCTCTGGTCTATAGGAAGAGAAGGGATCCCTGCCTGCTACCACGCTCCGAAACCACTAACCCTGAGCGGACGAGCGGAGCAGTACATAGCTAATGCACACACCCAGCGGTATCCACTAACCCATGAGTGGTCGTGTGTGCATATCATGTGCTGGAAGACGATTAGGCTCAACCACAAGGGAGTCGCTGATCGCCGGCATGCAACAGTGCAGGTATGGTGCATGGCTAACACATGCAACCCCTACCATGTCATCGACACATAACTCAACCTATCATGCACATGTCGTATGTATGCATCATAACCCAAGCAATCCTATATCCAAACACACGTCCAGACATGAATAGAATCAACTAATTCAACCAAACAATGGTATGCTAAACCCTATCCACATACTCATGCTCATACCAATGCTATACAGAATCAGATAACAAATAAACGAGACTGTATAGAAGTAAATTTAGATCATATCAAGGGTCAAGCATAAATATCAAGCAGGATAACAAAACGATAGCAGATAAAGGTCAATATCAGCCTACTGCATAAATAATCATATAGTCATGCATAAAGATAAAGTGGACTACAGAATACAAGCAAGAAGTACCCGCCTCCAAGAGTGTAGAAGTCCGTATCAAGCCGGAAGAACCACCCGTCAATAATAAGCCGTAATAAATCCAAGTCAGGTCCCTATATCAAGGGCAATTTTAATTAGCTATTACAAACAAATCGTAACCAGCTAATTAAATTTCTAATCCATATTAGGGTTTAACCCAATTGTCCCCTTTCATTTAGTTACGTCTGATTAAATGGAGAGGTTTCTAATTACTCATCGTAACTAGAATTGGGTTCATTCTAGGTTAAATTCCCATCAACTTTAGCGCGTTTAGGTTATGAGGTGTTAATCTCAAATTAGACTTAACCTTAACCCAACGTCGATGGTTCTTGATGTTTTTAACAGCTTAAGCACCCCAAATCCCAAAGCACCTCACGGTAGGAAACATATAGGCTTTAGCTGATGCCACACCATATTAAACTCAACTCTATAACTGATCAAGGACAAAAAATCAAAACCCATTGCTAACCATTCAATCAGATCATCCATTACCATACACCCAACCTAATCTACCTAATTAACCTCAATACAACCACAAAATATACAGCAGCAGAATTAACAACCTAACACCACTTATTTCAAAACAAGCAGATCCAATTACCTCTTATCTCAGCTCCAACTGCCGAAACACACAACAAGTAGAAGATGAGAGATATGAACCTCGATTTCCAATCTCAATCTCTCGAAATCAAACCTGCCATCACACACACAGATTAATTTCATATCCCACTCCTCTGCCCCCAACTCTTCAGTTCCCAATCTATGATTCAAAGCTAACCAAATTCCGGAGCATACCTTGCCTGAGATGATTGCCGGCGGGGAGACACAACTCAGCTCAATTTTTTTTTTGGCAAGGTTGACCACTGAGGAACAAATTCCAGCAATCCCCAGCTCTATATCTCGGCACAATCAGATATCCAACCCACCGAATGTTTGGAGGAGAGCTCACTATGATGCAAGGTAGGTAAGCGCCGGAAATCGAAGGTGCAACCGCCGAGAGACAGAGGACAGAACTGGTTGGGGCTTCGGCGTCAAGTGCACGCGGCCGAAAAGAAGGAGGAATCGTCGGCCTTGAGCTTGCCGGCTTCGTGTGGAGGAGAAGGATCGCCGGGGCGATCGAGTGGGTGAAGGCGAAGGAGTCGAGTGGAAGAGGGAGGCGATCGACCGTCGGGTTCGGCTACAGCTAGGGCACGCGAGCGAGAGAGGAAGCAGCGATCGGCTGTGGAGGAAGCGAATGCGGCCAAAGCAGTGAGCCCTAATCGGCTCTTAAGGTGGTCTTTTTGCAGTTTAGTCCAGCAGTTTCAGACAAATCGCAAGACCACCCCTAGGGTTTAAGGTTATATACTCATTAACCCTTGTAACTAATAGTTCTAATACATTTTGGTCCCTAAGTTTGTGTCCAAGGACTCGAAAACCCCGAAACCTATCTGGTAACCCTCTGAAAATTTTTGGGACCTAGTCAAAAGTGTCGGATTTAACATCCTCCCCCACTAATAAAAAATTTGGTCCCCAAATTTCGATATTCACTATAGTAAACACTATCAAGAAGTATGTTGATATAAATACTAAACAGTAACTAATCATACATACCTCAAGTGAACAGGTGGGGGTAACGAGCTCGGATGATATCCTCAAGCTCCCAGGTAGCCTCCTCATCTGAGTGATGCTACTATCCGACTTTAACCAGCCGGATTGTCTTGTTCCGCAACTGGCGTTCCCGGTGACCCAAAATCCGTACAGGAATCTCCTCATAAGTCGCGTCAGGCTGAAGTGGAACCGAGACATCCGACAACATGTGGGAAGGATCTGGTACGTATCTCCTCAGCATCGATACGTGGAATACATCATGTACACCGGTAATGGATGGTGGAAGAGCCAAACGGTAAGCCACTGCCCCAACCCTCTCCAGAATCTGGAACGGGCCGATGTAACGCGGAGCAAGCTTCCCTCGAAGACCGAATCGTTTCACCCCTTTCGTGGGTGAAACTCGCAGAAATACGTGATCACCTACGGAGAACTCCAAAGGTCTCCGTCTCCGGTTGGCATAGCTCTTCTGACGATCCTGCGCCTCAGATATCCTGCGTCTGATAGTACGGACTAACTCTGTCTCGTGCTGAGCTCTTTGAGGTCCTAACAGCTGGGATTCCCCAACATCCTCCCAGAGGATGGGTGTCCGACAAGGTCTACCATACAACGCCTCATACGGTGCCATCTGGATAGCCGCATGATAGTTGTTGTTGTAGGCGAACTCGACAAGATGCAGATGATCCTCCCAACTGCTCCCAAAATTCATAACACAGGCTCGCAGTAAGTCCTCCAAGGTCTGGATGGTACGCTCTGACTGACCATCGGTCTGCGGATGGAAGGCTGTACTAAATCTGAGCTCGGTACCCATGGCCTTCTGCAGACTCTGCCAGAAGCGTGAGGTAAAACGCGGATCTCAGTCAGAGATGATACTCAACGGTATGCCATGCAATCTGATGATCTCTCTGCAATACAGCTCTGCTAATCTATCTAATGAATCGGTCCTCCGAATCGCTAGGAAGTGCGCGGATTTGGTCAATCGATCAACGATCACCCAAACCGCATCTGGTCCTAGGCAATCCCACCACGAAATCCATAGTAATGTGTTCCCACTTCCACTCGGGAATGGGAATACTCTGAAGTAGCCCAGCAGGTCTCTGGTGCTCTGCCTTAACTTGCTGGCATACCTGGCATCGGGCTACGAAGTCTGCAATATCCCGCTTCATTCCGTTCCACCAGTAGGAACGTCTCAGATCTCGATACATGTGGGTGACACCCAGATGGATAGCAAATCGGGAGCGATGTGCCTCCTGTAATAGCTCCTCCCTGACAGAGTGTACCTCGGGTACGCAAAGTCTCCCGCGGAAATATAAGACACCCGCGTCGTCTCGTGTAAAATCAGACTGCTGCTCTGTGGCTGCTCGACTGCCGAGGAACTGCAGAAGCTGATCGCCCGCCTGAGCCCCTCTGATCCTCGTCCGGATGGAAGACTGAGCTACAAACAGTCAGACCCTGCTCCTCTATACCCAACTCTGAGAAACTCTGGACTATCTCGGTAACCAGAACTCGGTGGTAGGCCAGTACCCCTCTGGACTTCCTACTCAAGGCGTCAGCAACGACATTAGCTTTCCCAGGGTGGTAGCTAATGGTACAATCGTAGTCCTTCAGGAACTCCATCCACCTCCTCTGTCGGAGGTTGAGCTCCTTCTGCGTGAAAAGATACTTGAGGCTCTGATGATCTGTGAATATCTCAAAAGTGATCCCATACAGGTGGTGCCTCCAAATCTTCAGAGCAAAAATAATCGCTGTTAACTCTAAATCGTGAACTGGGTAGTTCTTCTCATGCTCCTTCAGCTGTCGAGAAGCATAAGACACTACCCGCCCGTGCTACATCAGAACGGTGCCCAATCCCTGATAGGACGCATCCGTATAAAGCACAAATCCGTCCTCTCCTGATGGAAGAACGAGGACGGGTGCCGACACTAATCTCTGCTTCAGCTCTTGGAAACTAGCCTCACAAGCCTCTGACCATGTGAACTTCACGCCTTTCCTGGTAAGGTGTGTCAGCGACATAGCAATGCTCGAAAAGCCCTCGACAAATCGTCGGTAGTAGCCGGCTAATCCCAAGAAACTGCGAACCTCCTGAACTAACTTCGGCTGCTCCCAATTGGTGACAGCCTCGATCTTCTGGGAGTCTGCTGAAATACCACAGCTGGAAACCATGTGCCCGAGAAAACCGACTGAGGATAGCCAGAATGCGCATTTGCTGAACTTCGCAAATAAGTGCTCCCATCGGAGGATCTCCAAAACTATGCGAAGATGCTGCGCATGCTCCTCCTCAGAACGCGAATAGATCAAGATGTCATCAATGAAGACAATCACAAATTGATCTAGATACTCCAGGAATATGCGGTTCATCAAATCCATGAATACTGCTGGAGCGTTGGTAAGCCCAAATGGCATTACCAAGAACTCATAGTGCCCATATCTAGTGTGGAAAGCTGTCTTCTGAACATCTGAGTCTCTAACTCTCAGCTGATGATACCCAGACCGCAGATCAATCTTAGAATACACTGAGGTGTCTCTGAGCTGATCAAACAAATCCTCTATACGTGGCAACGGGTACTTGTTCTTGATGGTTACTGCATTCAACTGTCTGTAGTCGATGCATAACCTCAAAGAACCGTCCTTCTTCTTGACAAACAGAACCGGTGAACCCCAAGGAGATACGCTCGGTCTAATAAACCCTCTATCTAATAACTCCTGGAGTTGGACCTTCAGCTCGTCCAACTCTTTCGGTGTCATGCGATAAGGAGCCTTAGATGCCGGCGCAGTCCCCGGAATCAGCTCTATAGTGAACTCTATCTGTCTCCTGGGAGGAAGACCCGGTAGCTCCTCTGGAAAGACATCTGGGAACTCCCGAATAACTAGAATATCCGGAAGAGACGAACTACTGCTGTCATCCACGCTAATCATCGATAACAGATAACCCTGACAGCCCAGTGATAACAATCTCTGTGCTTGGAGCGCAGAAATAACAGATATGTCGTCGTCTCGGATGCCGGTGAAATCCCACGAGGGTTGGTCCGGAGGCCGAAAAGTGACCACCCTCGTCCGGCAATCCACGGTGGCATGGTATGCGATAAGCCAGTCCATACCGAGGATGATATCAAAGTCAACCATCTCCAGCACCAGCAGGTCCACGGTGAGAACCATGCTACCGAAGTCCAGTGGGCAGGCTCTGACCTCCTGAGTGACCGCTAATGACTCACCTGATGGTAGAGATACCGACAGGTGACGAACCGTAGCGGTAGGTATCCTACCAATCCTAGCCAAGAATATCCGTGAAATGAAAGAGTACGAGCTACCAGTATCTACTAGTAAATCCGCAGGTACTGAATATAAAGAGATAATACCGCGAAATACTGATTCGTCATCCCTCTGTGCCTCCTCTCGTGTAACCGCAAAAACTCGTCCAGACTCTGGCGGTGGAGGTAGAGGAGGATACTGCTGTGGCTGTGGTGGTGGCAGAGGCGAGGGTACAGGTGCTCCAACCGCAGACTGAGGCTGATACGGTGCAGCCTGATAAATCGGGTAGTGCTGAGGCGGTGGCATGTACTGCTGCGGGGGTGCTGAAACGGAACTCTGAGATGTCGCTGGGGTACCAACGTACTCATATCCCGGCATACAATAAATCACAGCTGGAGTGACTGTCTGGGGTGGACGGAAAGAATGCTGAGTCCTCCGCCCTCCTCGCTGAGGTCCTGTCTGTGCAGTATGGCCACTCTGGGCGGTATGGCCACTCTGACCCGTGCCTCCAGTCCCCTCGTGCTGTGCCTTCAGCGCACAGTCTCGACTCATGTGCCCTGAGAGCCTACAATAGAAACACACTGCATGCCCCACAGGACAAGCTATACTGGAATGCTCGCTGGAACCACATAGGGTGCAGTGAAAACTACTGCTGGTCTTCTTCTTCTGATGCTACTGTGAATTCCGAGAAGAACCTCTAGAGTAACGACCAGACTTCTGAGGCCTGCCAGATGCCCCAGAAGTGCTCTGAGCTGACTATCCCTGACCGCCACGCTTCTGTCCCGAGGTCTGTTGTGGCTGAGTCTGAGATGAACCCTGAGCGGACTCCTTTCCGTTCTTCCTCTCCCCGTTCACCTCCTGCTGTGTCATCTCAATCAAAAGGGCTTTCTCCAAAGCCTCACGGTAGGATACAGTACTAAATCCGGCAAGCTTGAGTCTGATATACGCAGCTAGTCCTCGAGTGAATGGATCATCCGTGATCTGTCCTCAGTAACCAGCTCGGGGCAGAATTCAGCCAAACGGTTGAATTCTGCGCTGTACTCCATAACCGTGCGACTCCCCTGCTGCAGAGTCAGGAACTCCTGTCGCTGTGACATCTGATAGGCTATCGGAACGTACTGACTCTCGAACGCCTCTCTGAAGATGGCTCATGTGAGGCGCTGCTCCCCAATGACCGTGCGCTGCGAGGCCCACCAGGTCACCGCCTCGTCTCGCAAATGATAAGCAGCTAGCTCTGCCTTCTCCCACTCGGAGCAAGCCATGTAATAAAAGGTACCCTCTAAAGTCTCTAACCAGGAACGGGCAACCCTGGGATCAGATCCCCCATGGAATAATGTAAATCGGCCTTTCACCGACTCTACAAGTGCGGGTATCCGAGCACTAACTCTGGCCCAATCTGTCAGAGTAGTAGGAGCTACCAGTGGAGCTGCAGGGGGTACTACTCCAGAAACAGTAGATGGAACCGTGAAAACTCCAGGAACAAGGGGCACTGGTGGGGCCGGATAAGCTGCTGTAGCGGGAACAGCTGAGGGTGCCGCAGAAACTCCCATGAAAGGTGCAGAAGAAGGCACTGAAGAGTAGACAACTGAGGGCACCACCGGGGGTGTGGGTACTGCAGGGTACGCTGTGGGTGGTGCCGATGGTGGTACAAGCGGGTACGGAACTGCAGGCACCGCTACAGGTGTAGCAACTGGTATCGATGCTGGTCCCGCTGAGTATGCAGTAGCAGGCACCGGTACAGGTATAGCAGCAGGTATCAATGATGGTCCCGCTGAATATGCAGTAGCAGGCATCGATGCTGGTACTGTGGGAATCAACGGTGTGGTAGTCACGGGTGGTACGGTCGGAACCGCTGACAGCAGTGGAGATGGGGGCCTCGGAACAACCGGAGGAGTCTGCCCCTGACTGACTGGCCCTGTCTCCGTCGGTCTCTCGGGTGACCTGGTCACCGGAGACCCAGTAGTAGACTTATGTGGCCGACCACGACCACGTCTCGGTGCGGGAGCATCTCCGCGCCTAGTCATACCTGTTACAATATTAACCATTGATTACTAAAGGTATAAGTCAACTAACCTTATCAGCTTATACAATTTGTCGCCCGGAGATGTCCCGTCGCCGCCAGGTCCCATGGTCCAAATCACGCCGTGAAACGACTCTGAAAATCCGAAATGTACTCGGGTAGATCTCATCTAACACGAGCTCCAACACCTACCGGTAGGTATCAGATTTAACTCCGACAAATCCATAAATCAAATACGCAACGTAAACCTAAATCCACAAGCCCCTAAGGTATCCGGCAACCTGGGCTCTGATACCAAAATAAATTGTCACGCCCCGAGACCGTTGGAGCCGCTGATCCAATATAAAATCGGACATCAACTCCCCTGTTCGACGGACAATTTACACAAACACACAAACCCACGCAGTTTATAAATTGGCCTCAGGCCTCAAAACAGATATATATAAAGCATAAGATGATAAAACACTATACTGGAAATATAAACTCACCTGAGCTGCCCCCTAGGCAGGTACGTAGCCAAAACCACAAGCACAAAGTCCAACAGAGGACTCAAAAATACAGTACCGTACGAATAAATCCAATACAAGCCCACGATATATTAAACGAATACAAAACGTAGACTATGTTATCAAAGAAAACAAAACCAGCGGAAGCATCTATCCAAATGGAGTCGTGAGGACCCGGGACTGGCAACTAGGCTCCTCCAGTGAGCTATCAACCTGAAAACAAAAATATTACGACGGATGGTGAGTCCAAGTGGACTCGCGGGTATATAGAAGGATATGCATGGCCGAAAAGTAGCTAAAACAGCTATAAAGAAACAACAGGATACAGTCTCCATAATAATATCAGAAGCATGCATAACTGAAATAATAAAGGACTGTACATACCAGAAATCAGTCTATCATGATCATAATAGGACTCGAACCACACGAGCAAGTGCAGGGTCAACAAACCATACCAAAAGTACATCCTGTATGTGCATGTCAAACAAGTGTAGCAAGTAAATGCAGCAAACACAATCAATGCACAGATGCATCATATGCACATGATGCAATGTCATGGTCACCCCCTAACTCCAGTCAAGCCACCGAGACAGGCGGTACTGTGTCGGCCGAGTGGGTAGAGCCGTGACACTGTCAGCACTGCTCCTGAGTGACCGAGTGGACAGGATACTGGTGGAACTATCGCTCCGCCCCATGTATATATGGGGGAGATATCTCTCTCATCTTCTCTGGTCTATGGGAAGAGAAGGGATCCCTGCCTGCTACCACGCTCCGAAACCACTACCCCTGAGCGGACGAGCGGAGCAGTACAGAGCTAATGCACACACCCAGCGGTATCCACTAACCCATGAGTGATCGTGTGTGCATATCATGTGCCGGAAGATGATTAGGCTCAACCACAAGGGAGTCGCTGATCGCCGGCATGCAACAGTGCAGGTATGGTGCATGGCTAAGACATGCAACCCCTACCAGGTCATCGACACATAACTCAACCTATCATGCACATGTCGTATGTATGCATCATAACACAATCAATCCTATATCCAAACACACGTGCAGGCATGAATATAATCAACTAATTCAACCAAACAATGGTATGCTAAACCCTATCCACATACTCATGCTCATACCAATGCTATACAGAATCAGATAACAAATAAACGAGACTGTATAGAAGTAAATTTAGATCATATCAAGGGTCAAGCATAAGTATCAAGCAGGATAACAAAACGATAGCAGATAAAGGTCAATATCAGCCTACTGCATAAATAATCATATAGTCATGCATAAAGATAAAGTGGACTACAGAATACAAGCAAGAAGTACCCGCCTCCAAGAGTGTAGAAGTCCGTATCAAGCCGGAAGAACCACCCATCAATAATAAGCCGTAATAAATCCAAGTCAGGTCCCTATATCAAGGGCATGTTTAATTAGCTATTACAAACAAATCGTAACCAGCTAATTAAATTTCTAATCCATATTAGGGTTTAACCCAATTGTCCCCTTTCATTTAGTTACGTCTGATTAAATGGAGAGGTTTCTAATTACTCATCGTAACTAGAATTGGGTTCATTCTAGGTTAAATTCCCATCAACTTTAGCACGTTTAGGTTATGAGGTGTTAATCTCAAATTAGACTTAACCTTAACCCAACGTCGATGGTTCTTGATGTTTTTAACAGCTTAAGCACCCCGAATCCCAAAGCACCTCACAGTAGGAAACATATAGGCTTTAGCTGATGGCACACCATATTAAACTCAACTCTATAACTGATCAAGGACAAAAAATCAAAACCCATTGCTAACCATTCAATCAGATCATTCATTACCATACACCCAACCTAATCTACCTAGTTAACCTCAATACAACCACAAAATATACAGCAGCAGAATTAACAACCTAACACCACTTATTTCAAAACAAGCAGATCCAATTACCTCTTATCTCAGCTCCAACTGCCGAAACACACAACAAGTAGAAGATGAGAGATATGAACCTCGATTTCCAATCTCAATCTCCCGAAATCAAACCTGCCATCACACACATAGATTAATTTCATATCCCACTCCTCTGCCCCCAACTCTTCAGTTCCCAATCTATGATTCAAAGCTAACCAAATTCCGGAGCATACCTTGCCTGAGATGATTGCCGGCGGGGAGACACAACTCAACTCAATTTTTTTTTTTGGCAAGGTTGACCACTGAGGAACAAATTCCAGCAATCCCCAGCTCTATATCTCGGCACAATCAGATATCCAACCCACCGAATGTTTGGAGGAGAGCTCACTGTGATGCAAGGTAGGTAAGCGCCGGAAATCGAAGGTGCAACCGCTGAGAGACAGAGGACAGAACTGGTTGGGGCTTCGGCGTCAAGTGCACGCGGCCGAAAAGAAGGAGGAATCGTCGGCCTTGAGCTTGCCGGCTTCGTGTGGAGGAGAAGGATCGCCGAGGCGATCGAGTGGGTGAAGGCGAAGGAGTCGAGTGGAAGAGGGAGGTGATCGACCGTCGGGTTCGGCTACAGCTAGGGCACACGGGCGAGAGAGGAAGCAGCGATCGGCTGTGGAGGAAGCGAATGCGACCAAAGCAGTGAGCCCTAATCGTCTCTTAAGGTGGTCTTTTTGCAGTTTAGTCCAGCAGTTTCAGACAAATCGCAAGATCACCCCTAGGGTTTAAGGTTATATACTCATTAACCCTTGTAACTAATAGTTTTAATACATTTTGGTCCCTAAGTTTGTGTCCAAGGACTCGGAAACCCCGAAACCTATCTGGTAACCCTCTGAAAATTTCCGGGACCTAGTCAAAAGTGTCGGATTTAACATCGGCGATCGGCTCAGGGAGAGAAAGGATGGCGTCGCTAGCTCTCGCTCGTGGCCGGAGAAAAGGGGCGGCGATCAACCGCAAAGAGCGGCTACTGAGTCGGGCGAGAGGGATAAGTCAGCGAGAAAGCTAGGGCACGTGCGAGGGTGGTTCGGTGCTCGACTTAGGCACAATAGGTTATTTAAAGGAGGAGTTTATAATAAACAAACATATATATATATATATATATATATTTATATATATATGGAAAAATTAATCTTTTCCTCAAATAACTCATAACTAACCAATTTTGCGCCCCAATTAATCCCGTAATTATTTCCAAAAACTCCAATAAATTATTCTAAATTTTTCACATGATTAATTCCAAATCTTTAATTCCTGTTTATATCAATTATATATAAATTTATATATATAACTATATGTATTTATTTATTTACCTATTTTATTTTATTTACTATATCTTTATTATTATTATTATTAATTAAACGTATTTTTACATTCTCCCCCACTAATAAAAATTTGGTCCTCCAAATCTCGCTATTAACCCAAGCATATACTAACCCCTCATATATATTATAAATACCAAGTGAAAACCATCACTACACCCGCAAAGGCTGTAACCTTTAACCTCCCACTAAATTGTTGACAGGTTTATATTCCTAGCTCTCGATTCGGCAATCGGAGGTACAAGGTCGTACACGTAACCATTTCAACGAACCGTTCCCATGGTCAAACTCAACCATGATTGCGAATCTATGAGCTATCTACCATGTTAACCCTACGATTATCAACACCTAACCATACCATATAGAAACCGATCTGCAAACCAACAAAAATAAAAACTATCTCATACCTCTCTAAATAATAAAGACACATATCCCGACTGTGCCCTACACGTGAGTACCCTACCACTCTTTCCTATGAACATATGTGGTATATAGAAACGCAGACTATAAGTATCTATCAAATATCTCAATGGAAATGCATGATTAAAACTTACCACGAATTGTCGATCTATCGGTCCGCTGTCCCTCCTCTCTAATAGCAGCATGAATACGGTCCCTCTCCGGAACTGGTGGTGGCATCGTCTGAGTAGGCTGCGACTGAATCATCTGAGCTGTGACATGTCACATATGTTGAGGTGCTGGAGATCCTACTGACTGCTGAGGCTGATAAACTGTGGCTTAGATCATTTGTTGCGGTTGGTAGCTCGTAGCTTCGACCATCTGCTGAGGCTGATAAGTTGAGGGTTGATAGGCTGGGTATGGCTGATGATGAGAGCCTGTCATGGAGTACTGAGATGCCACTGGTGTAGGGATGCCTCATGCCCTGACATACAGTAGATCTGAACAGGTGAAGGTACTGCTCAGTGTCGTCGATGTGTCGTCTGCTGCCTCCGACCATCTCCCTAGGGTTTTTGCTGTCCTGTTCGATCGCCTTGAGCGGGACCCACCGTCGTCTCGTGTTGTGCTTTAAGTGCGCAATCCCTGCTCTGATGTCCTGGCATTTTACAATAGTAACATACGTCCTGGCCTATCGGACACTCTGCTCTAGTATGTTCCCTAGACCCACACCGAAATTAGTGATGCCTATCCTTGGCTTGCTCCAAGCTCTGCTGAGAGGTATAAGGGGGTCTCGCCGTAGGCCTTGTCTTTTGTGAATAACGATCTGCCTCAAGAGTATTTTGTGAACTCTGACTCCTACTATGCTTATGACCAGTATTCTGCTGTCGCTGAGGCTGAGTTGTCTCCTGAGTCGGCTGCTTACCCTTCCTTTTATCTCCGAAAAGCCTCAGCTGCGTCATCTCAATAATAAGAGACTTATCCAATGCCTCCCGATAAGACGTCGGGCTCAAGCCAGCTATCCGCATCTAGATATACCCAGCAAGGCCCTGGGTGAACTGCTCCATCCGCTCTCGATCCTCTGCAACAAGCTGCAAACAATACTCAGCTAATCGGTTGAACTTCGCATTATACTGCATAACGGTGCGGTCGCCCTGTACTAGGTTCAGAAACTCTTGTCGTCTCGCCATCCGATATGCGGTCGGAAAGTATTGACTCTCAAATGCCTCTCTAAAAGCAACCCAAGTGATGTGATGCTCGCCAATAACTGTGCTCTGCATAGCCCACCAGGTGGCGGCCTCATCGCGCAAGTGATATGTTGCAAGCTCAGCCCTTTCCCAATCCGTGCACGTTATATAGCGGAAGGTACCTTCCATAGTCTCAATCCAAGAGCGGGCTACGCTCGGGTCTGCTCCTCCGTGAAATAAAGTGAATCGGTCCTTCACGGCTGCTGCCAAAGCAGGAATCTGTGATCTATCCAAGGTGCAACTCATAGGGGCGGTAGACACCACCGGAGGTGCTATTGGAAAAGTCGTTGCAGATACCATGGGTGGTACGACTGGCCATCCTGCAGGTGGAACAGTGGGGTACACCGGGGTAGCTGCTACAGGTGGAATCGAAGGACCTACTGTAGCGGTTACCACCGGTGGAACAGTAGAAATCACGGGAGTAGATGCCCCTGGTGTAACTAGAGAAAACACCGGGGTAGGTACCACCGATGGAACAGTAGAGAACGTTAGTGGAATTGGGGGAGGAACCCCCACAGTTTGGGGATCCTGACCCTCTGGCACACCCTGAAACGTCTGTCCTTGAGTGACAGGTGCTGCCTCAGTGGATCTCTCCGGAGACCTTGCCGCTTGTTCAGTAGTCTCTGTTGAGGCAATCTGTGATCTGGAGTGACTAAGTGTTTTGATGTTTGGATAAAGGGTTTAAGTTAGGTTTACCCTTGTGTTCTTATATGTGTATGTTGAGTGTGCAGGTTGTACAGGTACACATATTGACTTGACTGGACGACCTCGGTACGGTGAAGGGTGGCATGGAGACAAGCTGGAGGCTTGTGTGCACCCGAGGGACCTTGATGGAGCATGGACGATGAGCTGAGGGGCGCGGACTTCGAGGCAAACGTGAAGGATGGCATGGAGGCAAGCTGGAGGCTTGCGTGCATCCGAGGGGCGGGAGCCGAAGATGAAGAGGGCGCAAAGGCAATAGTCGAGGCTGCGGATGAGGAGTCAGTCGAGTCGTGAGGGTACGAGTGCAGTGTGATTGTACTCGGGAAATCCTAGGATTTGAGTGCGGAGTGGAATGTACTCAGGAAGGATAATCTTAGGTGGGTGAGTAGACCTGTCGACTGGCTTGGGGGCAGTCGACTGATAGAACTCACAGAAAGGTTTCAGCCCTGGGACCAGTCGACTGCTCTGGGGGCAGTCGACTGGTAGGTGGCTGGTGAGTTGGCTGAGAATTCGAACGTTGGGGTACAACGGTCGAATTTCAGTGGCACCAGTCGACTGCCCTGGGGGCAGTCGACTGGTGGTGAGGGTTTCAGCCTGAGTCCTATTTAAAGAGGACTTCGTGGTGGCTGAGATTTTTTTTGACGAATCTTGTCTTGGTTAAAGGCAAGATAGTAGTTTTTGTGCTCAGTGCTTCGTTTGAGTTTGTGGCGAGATTTCTCCACCCACAAGGAGCGATGAGGGCTAGCCGGAGGTTATCCGAGTATTGATCCACCGACGGATTCTTTGATTAGTCACCCGTCCGGGGTGGATACCAAGTAAATCAGGTTGTTAGCGTTTATTCTTCATTGTTAGTTTTGTTTATTATTATTTCCGCTGCGCAAACTAACCGTGTAGGAAGAAAGCTTCGAAGAAACGCTATTCACCCTCCCTCTAGCGGACGCAAGTGATCCTACAATTGGAATCAGAGCGAAGGACTGCTCTTGATCGGACTAATCGCTGAGGGAGCACATGCTAGAGGAGAAGAACATGGAAGAAAAATTCGGGGACGACATCTACACTCCGCCGGCCTATGACCATCACGATTTCGGGTATTGGAAGTCACAGATGGAGACGTGGTTCGGAATAGAGTGGGACCTTCGGATTGCGCTTGAAGAGCCCTTCAAGATTCCAAAGGATAAGCACGGAAAGATGCTTAGGCCTAGATATTGGAATCAAGAACAACAAGATCAATCCAAGGCAAATGAAAAGGTAATGACAATTCTAGTTAATCTTTTGCCTAACAATGTTTTGAGTTGTGTAGGTAAATATCAAAATGCATATGAATTATGAAGCAAATTGAAAGAAATTCATAAGAACCCTACACGAGTAGAGGAAGAAGAAGAGCCCAAAGAAATGGACTTAATGGTCCAAGAAGAAGAGAAGGATCATTCGGATGAGGAGAGGAGTTCGACATCCGAAGAGGAAAAAGAAGGAGAAGTATCAACATCTTCAAGTGAGGAGGAAGAATTAAGTGAAAGATCATCAACCTCCTCAAGAGAACAAGAGGAAGCATCAATCTCAAGAATTGAGGGGGAGGAGAGACCCGCATCCTTACAAGAACAAGAAAGAGTTTCAACCTCCACCAAAGCCAAGACCAAGGACCATATCACATGCTTTGGATGCAACGAAAAGGGACACTATAAGGATAAGTGTCCACATGGTAAGAAAGAGTACTCTCTAAACCCGGGTCCATTCAATTTAAATCTAACATAAATTGTAGGAATGGAGAAGCCCAAGAGAAGAAGAGGAGGATTCAATGCTTCACGTGTGGTGAGCTAGGGCACTACCACACCAAGTGTTCAAGGAAGAAAGAGCTCAAGAAAATGGGGCACTTGAGCAGATGGGAGAAAGAGCAAAGGAGGAAGCAAAGCTCACAACAAGGAGGCACTACAAGGGTAAGGGAGGTAATTCCTAATCCTAATTTAAAATGCTGTTCAAATTTAAGTTTCTCCTTGCATGATAAACATAGAATTAAGTATCCATTCATGCATGCTAGAACTCATGAAAAATGCTTAATGGTGCATAATTTTGGATTTAAGTATAATGATAGGATTAGGAGAAGCATGCATCATGATCAACCCAAGACCTCTAGACCTAAGGATCATGACACTAATCCTAAAAAGGAAAGGAATGTGCCTAGGAAAATGGAGTCATGGGAATGTCCAAGGTGGACATATGAGTTCTAAGGTTAGAACTCTAGAAAGGGAAAATCAAGCCTTGAGGGCAAGGCTTGATACATTAGAAAAGACCCTAGAAAAATTCACGGTTGGATCAAAGGGTCTAGACATGGTGTTGGGTAGTGTAAAACCCAACTATGATAGATCGGGTTGGGCTACCGGTCTAAGAACTCCAATGCCAACAAAAAGAAATATGCTGGGAATGCATATGATCATGGCAAGAAAGAGAAGTCAAAGGATGGCAAGGGAGTGCCATCCAAGGGTAAAAAGGACAACTTGACCAAAGACAAAGTGTCTAAGGTTAAGAATATTCATTTTGTAGGCCAAGAGTCACCGGTGGTACACCGGTGTGGCTTAGTGTGGATCGAGTCACCTAGATAGGTAGCTAAGGCTAAGAGCTCAAGGGGGAGCTCTAGGAGCCTTTGGGGTCCATGGTAAATGGATCTCAATAGATGATTTCTCTAGGACGGCCTAGGTAGATTAGGAAATGTGCCAAAGGGATTGGAAGACTTGGGTAAGTCTTAATCCTAGGTTTTGACACATTAAAAGGAGTCTTAGGGAGAAAAAGATGAAAATTAGAGAATAATTGATAAAATTAGGTTTTAATGTGTGAAAACCATGTAATTCAATGATAAAAATGTATCACGGTCAGGTGTTAGAAGATATATCAAGGAAAGACCACAATTAGGACTTTTGGGAGTAGCTTAAATGATACATTTTAGGAGAAGTTGGATTTCATACCAATCTTGGGATATGGAGTACATTTATTTGGAAACATATTTTTTCCAAATAGATATAGACTTCACAAATCTCCCCACGAAATTTCAGATTTTTTGAAGATTTGTGAAATTATTTAGGCATTACTGAAATTGGGCTGAAAACCTGAAAATGAGGTATCAGTCGACTGCCCTGGGGGCAGTCGACTGATCCGAGTGAATTTCAGCCCAGAAGCTCTCTGTAAGTTTTCTCAGTCGACTACCATTTTGGCAGTTGACTGATCCATTAAGGTTAGGTAGAAAAAGGGTATTGAATGATAGAACCTGACCTTAAAATTAAGATCCTTGGTTATATTCCTTGAATAAAGGATGGTCTCATGGCTTCTTGGTGATTATATGAAATGAGGCATATGGATATCATGGAATTCAAGGAGAGTGATTAAGATTCAATGGGTGATTTTGAATGATGAGCTCTTGATAAATGAAAGGATATGGAAAAGGAAAGAATTGAAGACAATTCTTTGTGTAGATTAATCATGGTTAGAGTTAACAAACACAAGGAATCATGAATTAAGTTCAAAATTGATACAAAGTGTTCATCCTTAAGAAAATTAGAAAATTGAACCAAAGTCAAGCACATTTGTAGTTTTCATGAAATCATATTTTTCTAGGATAGGGTATATCCTAGCAAATGTGCTTGCAAATCTTTTAGATTATTTTAGGTCTTTGTTGAGTTCTTTTTGGCACTAGGGATAAGGTTGCTTGGGGCAGTCCTTAAAGGTGTCCAAGGGAGAAGAACTTGGAAATTGAGTTGGGTTGAACTTAACTTGGTGTTAAGGTGTTAAGTTGGGAAGAACTTTACCTAGGTAAATGAAAATTGGGAGAAGACATAGGTTAATGGGGAGGTTGCCTCCTTAGTTGCCCTAATTTTCATAACAAGAAAAATTTTGGGATATATGGTGAATGGACCTTAGGAGGGTTGCTCCTAGAGATCTAAATGGACCATAGGATGTGCCAAAAGAATTGGAGACGGACTTGAGTCTCAATTCTTGGGTTTTGGCACGGTGTTTTTGAGTTTCATGCATTGAAATATGACATTGGGGTCATATAGCATGAAGGTTGGTTTTTGATGTGCAATTGTCATATAAATCAATGCTAGGGATGCATTATGGATTGGCATGGGCAAAGACATCAAGAGAAAACCAAAACTAGGATCTTAGGTCAAGAGTTTATTGAACTTTTTAGCTAGTTTTGGGTTTTGTGTCAAACTTAAAAATGGTGATAGATTGGAATGTATTATTCCCAAGTAGGTATGGGTACCACAAATGTCTCCACAAAATTTGGGAATTTTTGGAAATTTGTGAAATTTCTGGCGCATTTCTGAATTTCGTCAGAAAGGCTGAAATTCTGATTTTCAGAGTATCAGTCAATTGCCCTGGGGGCAGTCGACTGGTAAAGGCTAAATTTTGTATCAGTAGCTGGGTATGTGTCCAAATGATGCAAAACAAGTGTATGGGGGGCTAGTACACATTGTTTATGGTCATGAGGAATTGAAAGAACCAATAATTGGGATATTGTTAAGTTCTTTTTGATGTTAGGCAAAGGGGGAGAAGTGTTGGGTTTAAGTTGGGAAACCAAACACTCCTTTGCTAGAAACCCTAGATTTAGGGGGAGCTAAGATTAAGGGGGAGCATGGTTGCTCCATTCTTGGCGTAAGGGGAACCTGGGAGAGGTTCTTAAAAAGCCTTTGTAAGTCCGATGTAGGGGGAGTTTGGGAGAAGTTTTAAAAAGCCCGTGAAAAGTCCTAACTTGGAGGGTTAGGTGTTGGAAAGTCCTAACTTGGAGGGATAGGTGTTGAAAAGTCCTAACTTGGAGGGTTAGGTGGTGAAAATCCTAACGTGGAGGGTTAAGTGTAGAAAATTCCTAACTTGGAGGTTCGGTATGGAAAATCCTAACTTGGAGGGTTAGGTGTGGGATGCCTTAGGATAGGATCCATGTATGCATTGCATATGCATGATTTTAGCATTGTTTTTGCTATTGACTACTATTTTGCTTCCCTAACTTAAACGTATTGTCAAACATCAAAAAGGGGGAGATTGTTGAGGCAATCTATGGTCCGGAGTGACCAAGTGTTTTGATGTTTGGGCAAAGGGTTTAAGTTAGGTTTACCCTTGTGTTCTTATATTTGTATGTTGAGTGTGCAGGTTGTACAGGTACACATATTGACTTGACTGGACGGTCTCGGTATGGTGAAGGGTGGCATGGAGACAAGCTGGAGGCTTGTATGCACCCGTGGGACCTTGATGGAGCAGGGACGATGAGCTGAGGGGCGCGGACTTCGAGGCATGCGTGAAAGATGGCATGGAGGCAAGCTGGAGGCTTGCGTGCATCCGAGGGGCGGGAGCCGAAGATGAAGAGGGCACAAAGGCAATAGTCGAGGTTGCGGATGAGGAGTCAATCGAGTCGTGAGGGTACGAGTGCAGTGTGATTGTACTCAGGAAATCCTAAGATTTGAGTGCGGAGTGGAATGTACTCAGGAAGGGTAATCTTAGGTGGGTGAGTAGACCAGTTGACTGGCCTAGGGACAGTCGACTGATGGAACTCACAGAAAGGTCTCAGCCCTGGGACCAGTCGACTGCCCTGGGGGCAGTCGACTGGTAGGTGGCTGGTGAGTTGGCTGAGAATTCGAACGTTGGGGTACAACGGTCGAATTTCAGTGGCACCAGTCGACTGCCCTGGGGGCAGTCGACTGGTGGCGAGGATTTCAGCCCGAGTCCTATTTAAAGAGGACTTCGTGGTGGCTGAGATTTTTTTTTTTGACGAATCTTGTCTTGGTTAAAGGCAAGATAGTAGTCTTTGTGCTCAGTGCTTCGTTTGAGTTTGTGGCGAGGTTTCTCCACCCACAAGGAGCGACGAGGGCTAGCCGGAGGTTATCCGGGGATTGATCCACCGACGGATTCTTGGATTAGTCACCCGTCCAGGGTGGATACCAAATAAATCAGGTTGTTAGCGTTTGTTCTTCATTGTTAGTTTTGTTTATTATTATTTCCGTTGCGCAAACTAACCGTGTAGGAAGAAAGCTTCGAAGAAATGCTATTCACCCCCCCTCTAGCGGACGCAAGCGATCCTACAGTCTCAGTCCTTACTGACCCTCGCGCCCGCCTAGGCGGTCGACCTTGACCACGTCCACGAGGGGGAGTCAACTCTATGCGACGAGGCATACCTACTAAGATAAAACAAGTAGTAATAGAATAACAACTATTATTCCTTTATCAACTTACTTGCTCGTTGCCAGAAGGAGTCCATCGTTGCCAAGTCCCAATACATCCCGACTAAGAAAATGACTCCAAAAATATTTAAAAATCCGGAATCAAGTAAACCAAACAAACTCTCATAAATCCGAAAATCCCAAAGCAAATACATACGACATTGCAACCTCGTAAAAACACACTCCGAAACTTTACAAAAAATAACTTCGTAAAACCCACAGGAACTCAAAATACCTCGACAACCTGGCTCTGATACCACTAAATTGTCACGCCCCCAGAGGCCCGGGCTCACTCGAAAATCGGGCAGCACCTCCCCTGTACGGCAGACAATCTGAAACTCATACATACATCGCTCCACACATAAACTTAGCTCAGTCACACTCGGCTGGCAATCACACTATCACAACCACGCAGTTAATTATTATAACTGACAAATAATTAAACATAGTAAATAATTCTCCATATCTAAGCGAAGCAAACCGAAATCCAACGGAAATAAATAAATACATGTCTAACGAAAAGCCAAATATCATCCAAAACAATAATAAAACCAAAAACGACACTAACACTATAAAACGACTACGAGTGTACGAAAACCAATAAAACTAATACTCAAATTGAGAGACTAGCAGCTGGATCCTCTCCTGGCGGCATGAGACACAGCTATCGACTACCTGAAACAAAAAGAAGAACAAGGGGTTGTGAATTCCGGATGGAACTCTGCGGGTATAAGAGTAGATAAATGCATGGTATATAAAAGGGTAAAACAAGCATAAAGAAACAAAGGGTATACAGTCTCCGGAATAAAGAACATAAACAATATGCATCCATACAAATAAAACATACCTGAAAACCATATAACTGTAAGATCGTTGCCGTCCGCTAGAGGGGGGGTGAATAGCGATTTTTCGAACCCCTTCTTCCTACAAGATTGTTAGCGCAGCGGAAATACAAATAAAACAATAAATACAATGCTAACAAACCGTATTTAGTTGGTATCCACCCTGGCCGGGTGACTAATCCAACAATCCGTCAGTGGATCACTCCCCGGATAACCTTCGGCTATCACGTGTCGCTCCTTGTGGGTGGAGAAACCTCACCACAACACCAACCAAAGCTCTCGACGCGAAGACTACTAACTTGCCCTTAACCAGAACAAGTTTCGTCAAGAAACTCAGCCACCACGACGTCCTCTTTAAATAGGACTCGGGGCTGATTTCTCGCTACCAGTCGACTGCCCCCAGGGCAGTCGACTGGTGCCAGCCAAATTCGACCGTTGGCACTCCCAACGTTCGAATTTGCCAGCTCACCAGCCACCTACCAGTCGACTGCCCCGAGGGCAGTCGACTGGTCCCTAGCTGAACCCTTTCCCGAGTACATTCACACAGCACTCGATCCTCACGACTCGACTGACTCCTCCTCCGCAGCCTCGACTGTTGCCTTCGCGCCC
This sequence comes from Boesenbergia rotunda, assembly GCA_024364735.1. Lineage (NCBI taxonomy): Eukaryota > Viridiplantae > Streptophyta > Magnoliopsida > Zingiberales > Zingiberaceae > Boesenbergia > Boesenbergia rotunda. The sequence goes on along the minus strand of JAGFNQ010002088.1, from coordinate 356,271 downwards.
TCTTCATCTTCGGCCCTCGTCCCTCGGATGCGCATGCAAACCTCCAGTTTGCCTCCATGCCACCATTCACGTACGCCTCGAAGTTCGTACCCATCAGCTCATCGTCCCTGCTCTCCAAGGTCCCTCGGATGCGCACGCAAGCCTCCAGCTTGCCTCCATGCCATCCTTCACCGTACTGAGGCCGTCCAGTCAAGTCCATATGTGTAACCTGTACAACCTGCACACTCAACATACACATATAAGAATACAAGGGAAAACCTAAGATAAACCCTTTGCCCAAACATCAAAATCTATGGTCACTCCGGACCATCTTAGGGCCGATTGCTCCAACAATCTCCCCTTTTTGATGTTTGGCAATCCGTTTAAGTTAGGAAAGCAAGATAGTAGTAAATAGCAAAAACAATGCTAAATGAATGCATATGCAATGCATAACTGGATCCTATCCCAAGGCATCCTACACCTAACCCTCTAAGTTAGGAATTTTACACCTAGCCCTCCAAGCTAGGATTTTCCCACCTAACCCTCCAAGTTAGGATTTTCTACCAAACCGGGTTTTTTAAAGCTTCTCCAAAGCTCCCCCTTACACTGGACTTACAAAGGCTTTTTAAGAACCTCTCCAAGGTTCCCCTTATGCCAAGAATGAAGCAACCATGCTCCCCCTTAATCTCAGCTCACCCTAAACCTAGGGTTTCTAGCAAAGGTAAGTTTAGTTTCCCAACTTAAACCCAAACTTCTCTCCCTTTGCCATACATCAAAAAGACCCCAATAATATCCCAATTATTGATTCTTTTAATCCCCAATGATCCTAAACACAGTGTACTAGACCCCCATACACATGTTTCTTATCACTTGGACCCAAGTCAGCTGCTGGATACCCACACCAGCCCTGACCAGTCGACTGCCTCCAGGGCAATCGACTGATACTCTGATAATTAGTTTTCTGGCCGAATTTCAGAAACGCGCTAGAAATTCCACAAATCTCCAAAAATTCCTAAATTTCGTGGAGAACTTTGTGGTACCCATACCTACTTGGGAAAAATATATTTCACCATATATCTATCCCCATTCCCAAGTTTGGTACGAAACCCAAAAGTTTTCTTATGAAAATTAAGGCAAATAGGAGACAACCTCCCCCTTAACCCATGCCTTCTCCCAATTTTCATTTTTCCTAGGTCAAGTTCTACCCAACTTAACCTCCTAGACACCACGTTGAGTCATACACAACCCAACACCCGAGTTCTTCCCCCTTTGACACTCTTATAGCATTGCCCGAGGCAATCTTTCCCTAAGTGCCAAACAGAACTCAACAAAAGTCTAAAAGCTCTAAAGTTTGCAAGCACACTTGCTAGGATATATCCTATCCTAGAAAAATATGATATCATGGAAATATTAAGTATGCTTGACTTTTGGTACACATCTAAGTTTCTTAAGGATTTTGCATTAAGTATCAATTTTCAAATTCGTTTCTAATTCCATGTGTTTGTCAAATCTACCCATCATAATTCGACACATGGAAATGTCCTCAATGTTCCCTGTTTAACCTCTAAATCTTAGATACCTAGGGAACCTTATCAATCCTTCTTGATTTCCATAAAATCCAATAAATTCTTATCAAATCATGGGATAACACTTTATTCAAGGACTATGAAGTCTTTTAATCCAAGGCCTTACCCTATAATCCAAATTTGCAATTTCTGATTGTCCAATATACCTATTTCCATTTCAGCCTACGTACCAGTCGACTGCCCCTGGGGCAGTCGACTCCCAAAACTCACAGAATGTTTCTGGGCTCTTACCAGTCGACTGCCCCACAGGGCAGTCGACTGATACCTGAATTTCAGGTTTCCCAGCCCAATTTCAGAAATCCCTAACTAATTCTACAAATCTCCAAAAATTATGAAATTTCGTGGGGAGATTTGTGAAGCCAATATCTACCTGGGAAAAATATGTTTCCAAATAAATATACTCCAAATCCTATGATTGGCACGAAATCCTACTTCTTCTAAAAAAATATCAAATGAGCTCATCCTAAAAGTTTTAATTCTCACTTCTCTTCAGTGTTTCTTCTTATCCTTGATCATAATTCATTTCTACCACTGAAATACATGGTATTCCACCATTAAACCTCAATTTTGTGAATTATAGCTCCTTTTTCACCTTTTCTCCCTAAATTCTCCTTTTGATGTGCCAAAACCTAGGATTAAGACTTACCCAAGTCTTCCAACCCTTTTTGGCACATTTCACCTAATTTTCTAAGGGAGAACCTTTTGAGATCCATCTACCATGGACCCCAAAGGCTTCTAGAGCTCCCCCTTGAGATCTTAGCCTTAGCTACCTCCCTAGGTGACTCAATCCACACTAGGCCACACCGGTGTGCCACCGATGACTCTTGACCTACAAAGTTGACCTTTTTAACCTTGGACACCTTGTCCTTGGTTAGGTCACTCTTTTTACCCTTGGATGACATCCCCTTGCCATCCTTGGACCTTCCCTCCTTACTAAGATTGTATGCTTTCCCAGCATACTTCTTCCCATTGCCCTTGGAGGTCTTAGATCGGTACCCCAATCCCGATCTATCATAGTTGAGTTTTATACTACCCAACACCATGTCTAAGCTCTTAGATCCAACCGTGAATCTTTCTAGGGCTTTTTCTAATGTATCAAGCCTTGCTCTCAAGGCTTGATTTTCCCTCTCTAGACCTTTAACCTTGTAGTCCATATGCCCACTTTGGACATTCCTAGAACTACCCATTTTCTTAGGCATTTGTTTCCCTTCCTTGGGGTTAATGCCTTTAGCCTTGGATACACAGGTCTTAGATTTACCATGATGGATGCTTTTCTTAGGATATGTATCTACCTTGTTATCCTTATTCCTATCATGATATTTAAAACCATGGTTATGCACAACAAGACAATTTTCATGAAATCTAGCATGCATGGATGGATGATTTGCATTATTTCTAATATTCATGGATGGGTAATTGGCATGATTCTTAGCATTCATGGAGGAACTTAAATATGAATGGAAATTTAATCTAGGGTTAGGAATTACCTCCCTTACCCTTGTAGTCCCTCCTTATTGTGAGCTTCTTCTCTTCCTTCTTTCTTCTATTTCCCATCTTCTTAGATTTTCCATCTTCTTTAGCTCACCTTTTCTAGGGCATTTAGTGTGATAATGCCCTAGTTCTCCACATGTGAAGCATCGAATCTTCTTCCTTTTAGCTTGAGCTTCACCAATTCTACAACCCACATTAGCTTTAAAGGAATTTACAATGGGTTTAGGGTGTACCTCCTTTTTCTTACCTAGTGGGCACTTATCCTTGTAGTGCCCCTTTTCATTGCACCCAAAGCATACAATGTGGTCTTTAGTCCTTGCTTTGATGGAGGTTGAGGCTTGGTTGACTTCCTCTTCACCCTTGGATGAAGTGGAGACTTCCTCTTGATCATGTGTAGGTGAGGGTCTCTCCTCCCCCTCAATTCTTGAAATTGATACCTCTTCTTCTTCTTCTTCTTCTTCTTGACCACTTTGGCTTTTCTCCTTGGGCTCTTGAGCATGTGTAGGACTTTCATGATACTCTTTCACTTTACTCCATAATTCACATGCACTTTGATATTCCCCTACACCATTTAACACATTAGTAGGCAAAATATTGATTAATATATCTATTACCTTCTTATTTCTCCAAAATTGTTCTTGTTGCTCTTTGTCCCAATATCTAGGACGAAGCTTCTTCCCGTGCTTGTCCTTTCGAACTTCGAAGGGGTCTTCAAGCGCGATTCGGCATGGCCAATCCATTCCGAACCATGTCTAGATCCTTGCCTTCCAATATGCAAAATCTTCATTGTCGTAGGCCGGTGGTGTGTAGATCTCGTCCCCAAGTGGACCTTCACCTTCCATTTCCTCTAGCGTATGCTCCCTCGGCGGTTAGTCCGATCAAGAGCGGTCCTTCGCTCTGATACCAATTGTAAGATCGTTGCCGTCCGCTAGAGGGGGGTGAATAGCGATTTTTCGAACCCCTTCTTCCTACAAGATTGTTAGCGCAGCGGAAATACAATTAAACAATAAATACAATGCTAACAAACCGTATTTAGTTGGTATCCACCCTGGTCGGGTGACTAATCCAACAATCCGTCGGTGGATCACTCCCCGGATAACCTCCGGCTATCACGTGTCGCTCCTTGTGGGTGGAGAAACCTCACCACAACACCAACCAAAGCTCTGGACACGAAGACTACTAACTTGCCCTTAACCAGAACAAGTTTCGTCAAGAAACTCAGCCACCACGACGTCCTCTTTAAATAGGACTCGGGGTTGATTTCTCGCTACCAGTCGACTGCCCCCAGGGCAGTCGACTGGTGCCAGCCAAATTCGACCGTTGACACTCCCAACGTTCGAATTTACCAGCTCACCAGCCACCTACCAGTCGACTGCCCCCAGGGCAGTCGACTGGTCCCTAGCTGAACCATTTTCCGAGTACATTCACACAACACTCGATCCTCACGACTCGACTGACTCCTCCTCCGCAGCCTCGACTGTTGCCTTCGCGCCCTCTTCATCATCGGCCCTCGTCCCTCGGATGCGCACGCAAACCTCCAGTTTGCCTCCATGCCACCCTTCACATACGCCTCGAAGTCCGCGCCCATCAGCTCATCGTCCCTGCTCTCCAAGGTCCCTCGGATGCGCACGCAAGCCTCCAGCTTGCCTCCATGCCATCCTTCACCGTACTGAGGCCGTCCAGTCAAGTCCATATGTGTAACCTATACAACCTGCACACTCAACATACACATATAAGAATACAAGGGAAAACCTAAGATAAACCCTTTGCCCAAACATCAAAACCTATGGTCACTCCGGACCATCTTAGGGCCGATTGCTCCAACAATAACTGTTAGTGCTTGGATGGCTAGAGAGGGGGGTGAATATAGCTAGACACAAATCACTTTGAACTTTTGAGATCTTTCTGCACTTCAAAGGTTAGTAGCACAGCGGAAGCAATACAAAACAGAGAGATGCAAAAGTTAAACCCTAAACTAAGCACAAGCACAAAACGCTAAAAAAGAGAGTTTACAAGGTTCAGGGATAACTTGCCCCTACTCCTTGGCGTGCCCGTAAGCTGGGCGATCCCTTGATCGTCTGCAGATCAAGCCTCGGGAAATCCGGATATCAACTGAACCTCCTTCTCGGTGGAGAAACCTCTCCACAGCAGTTTCAACAAAGATATGAACTTAAGTACAATGAAACAAGGAGGCTTACTGAGTACTAGGAACGAAAGAACACAAGAGAACTCTCCACCGAGCTCCACTCAGCACAGATCTCACGCAAGAACTCCCTGCTCTTCATGTCTTCTTGCTGATGGACTCTCCAAGCTTCTTGTTTCCTCCAATTGCTCAATAGTATGATGAAAGTTGTCGCTCAAGTGATTCACAGTTGCTTGCTCAAAGAGATGATGAAGTGTTACTGCAACAGAGAACACCCTCTCTCTTCATCGCCAGCCAACACTTAACCCAGCTGCCCAATGCCAGGTCACAGACGCTCCTCTGTAGCTCCCAGCTGCTCATCTGCAACTGCCCAGCTACCCTGACCTCTCCTGGACTCCCTGAGCTCCCCTCAGCCGAGCCCCAGTCAGCCCCAGGTCAGCTTCAAGCGGTTGCAGTCATCCGTTGTAACCTGCGATGGGAAACTGCCAAACCTGATGGAGCAAAAGCCTCCGTTTGACTCCCCTTGAGTGTTTGAATCTTTTCTGTCTAACCTGCACACTGATCAGAGGCTTAGCAAATGGGTATCAAACAATATCAGCAGTGTATCAAGGAAACGCAGAGAAAACGCAGGCGCGATCAAAAGCCTGACAGCGATTTCAAATTAAAGCTGTCAGCTACTGATCGGTCTCCGGACCGATCGGAGTAAACCCCTGATCGATCACCAGACCGATCAGGATGGGTCCAGCCTGATCGGTCCCCAGTGAGAAACCCGAAATCGCGACTTCTTCTTGATCGATCGGTCACCAGACCGATCCACCCCATTGCAGGGTATTTTTCTAGATTCACAGCCCAAGCCTACTGATTGGTCACCAGACCGATCAGGATGTGGTCTGATGGTCTGGGGACCGATCAGAGCACCTCCTGACCAATCAGGCTCCAACCTGATCGGTTGTAGTGAGAAGCTCGCGACAATTGATCGTTCACTAGAACGATCTGAATAGTCTCCCTGATCGGTCACCAGACCGATCAGGAGGTGAACAGAAAGGTTTCCAAAGTCTCTGTATGCTCCCTGATCGGTCACCAGACCGATCAAACATCACTGGATCGGTCACTAGACCGATCTACGAAGAAACTCCGTGTCAACTTCACTAATCGGTCACCAGACCGATCCAGGCAAGGCCAAATCCACTCTAAGTCAAGAGAACAAGCTCTCAGCCTTCTCTGACTTGTGCTCAGTCCCCCGGACCAAGACTCCGTGCCCAGCTTCACTCACCGGGACTTCATTCAACCTAGCTTCCCAAGCTAGGACCTGGCTTCACTCACCAGGACCCGGCTTCACTCACCAGCATTTCAACCTAGCTTCACTCACTAGGATTTCAATCACCTGGCTTCACTCACCAGGACCCGGCTTCACTCACCGGGATTTCAACCTAGCTTCACTCATTAGGATTTCAACCTGGCTTCACTCACCAGGACCCGACTTCACTCACCGGGATTTCAACAACCTAGCTTCCCAAGCTAGGACCTGACTTCACTCACCAGACTTTCATCAACCTAGCTTCCCAAGCTAGGACCTGGCTTCACTCACCAGGCTTTCATCAACCTAGCTCCCCAAGCTAGGTATGCCTAGTCCCACTAGGTCTTTTCCCATGCCAGCGTGCGATCTCCTAGATCCATCTGGACTTAATCCGAATTCATTCAACCAAACTTAAATCATTCTGGACTTAATCCAAATTCATTCAACCAAACTTAAATCGTTGTCAATACCAAAATAATAATCGGGTCAGACTGCATCAACAATCTCTCCATTTTTGTTGTTTGACAACCCGATTTAAGTTTAGGTACTAATGATCAATTGAGGTCAATTCAATTATCATAAGGGAATCAAGATCCTCCCCCTACAATGATTAACCCTAAACTTAATCAACCATTCTCTCCCCCTTTGTCAAACATCGAAAAGGATATGATTATTAAGTTTTAACATAACTCCCCCATAATCAAAGGTCTCTCCCCAAAACCCATAATAATCAAAGGATAATTTTTGAATTGCATATGAGAGGCATATACCATAAATGTATCATGGCAACAATGTATATGCATCATACGGCAATAAGTGTGAATTGCACATGAAAACATATACAGAATAATATCATTGTCAACATGTATATGTTTTATATGACTAGTAGTAATGCAGCTTCATCAGACCGATGATTGATATAGAATTTTTTTTTATTTATCTATGAATGATCAGTTTTCAGAAAAATTTCTGTAATTCTGATTCGTTCAAGATCAGACTACATTAACAATTTGCATTCCACAACAGGGGTGTAGACTCCATTAATATACGACATTTCAGAAAAATTTCTGAAACACGCCATCAACAACAGGAGTCATGACTCAACAAACCCTTTCTTATGAATTTGAACATTCCAACATAGGTTTGTATCAAATCAATATTAAGATTAGCCCAACCTTATTTTAACACTTAATGTTTCAGAAAAATTTTTGAGAATCAAGGGTCTGAAAAAAAGATTCTTACCACTCGAACAAATTTATACAAATTTGTACTCCCTTAGTACCAGGTTTGTACCAATGGATGATCAAGTATGTTTCAATTGTAATTGGGTTGTATCAGATTTGTTGGTAGTATGATCATTAAACTGATACAATTCGATGAAGGGGGATAGGACTCTGGAATTTTTGACCTAATCAGGGAATTCCCTGATCTGAATTGATCTGATCGGTCACCGGACCGATCAAAGGGATACCTAATTGGTCTGGTGATCGATCAGGGTGAGTCCTGATCGGTTGGTGGACCGATCTGGTTTGACACAGAGAGTTTTCTGAAACTGATACGTTTCAGAAACAGATTTGTTCCATCTGTCAAACACACCAAACCCTAATACCATTATATTCAATCCCATTGATCCTAAAGGGTTTCTCTTAACCAAAAACCATTCCTCAAATCAAAATATGATACTAATAATAGATTTCCAAAACATGATCAGGTTTCATGATACAAAAGGAAAAATATGATCAAATTTTCAAAACATGCTTGTATCAAATTAGTATCAACTCCACAATTCTAATTCCCCATTCTATTGATAATTTAAGGATTGGATTAGAAAATTCATAGATCGAGTTTATATAAAAAATTTAATCCCCAAGTTGCCCATAAATATCAGGTTTAAATCATGGTCCATAAAATATGTTAAACTTGAGCTAGATGTAGGAGATGTATATACATATACTAAGTCTTAGAAAGCACTGAGTCAACAACATAAGCAGTGAATTTTGAAACTCATGTTATTTGTTTGGTGATGCCTTGTGAGATTTTTATAATGACCATCACAAACTATGTGTTTATCTTGTTCTTAACCAAAAGTTTCATGCCATAGAATAATATTAATAACACATACATCAAAGTCATGACATACTCAACTAGGTTCATCTCCAAAATATTCAGAAAAACTTAAGTCTAATCCTTAAGCTCATGTTATTATCTATTGATGCCTTATCAGTACAAATTATGTGTTGAAATTTTCCTTAGCATGCATTCATGTTGTATAACACATACAAGAAAATAAACTCTTTAGACTTGAGATAAGGCATATAACTTGTAGGAAAACATAAATTGCAACAAGAAAACTAATTATCCCAAGCAATCCATGGCAAGAGCAAGTTATGTGTTAATCTAAATCATCCATGTGAATTTGAGGGAATGGTAAGCACATTCCTAACTAGGAATGGCTATATGTTTGGAGCACCAAATATCAACCACCCATGTTGATAGATGCTCCCCCTCAATCAATGCTTATACAATTCTAAATATAGAGGTTTTAGGTACCCAAATTTTGAGACCTAAGACATCAACAATGAAGGACTTAGGCACTCATGCCTTAGTCATTTTCTTTTTGAATTTTTGAATCCTAGAATCATTTGATGATCTAAATTGGGTTCTTGACATTAATGATACAAAGGTTGGTTCTTTAGGTCGGTAACCTATACCGGCCTTGTTGTAAACAGCCCTTTGGGAATTTAGTACCATGTCTAATGTTTTAGAACTAGTTGAGAATTTCTCAAGAATACTCTTGAGATTTTCAACTTCGCTCTTCAAGTCCTTATTTTCATTTTCAAGTGTATCATTATGAAAGTCATTAATATCCTCAACCCTAGAGGATTTCAATTTTTCTACTTCTAATCTCAATAACTTAACCGTGTTCTTAGATCTCTTTAACAACTTAGTTAAGCATGCTATCGTCTTATAGCATTTATTTAATTCCGGAGAGATTACCTCTTCATCATCCGAAGATGATGAAGGTGCGGTTGAGGAGTCACTTGATTCATCACTGCTTCCTTCTCTTGAGTTCTCTACTGCCATGAAAGCAAAGTGATGAGTGTGTTTCTCCTCCTTTTCTTTCTTCTTCTCCTTTCCTGCCACAAAAGCAACCCCTTTCTCTTCGGGGTCTGGTTAGCAAGTTCATGTAGCTCCATTTCACAAAGTAAATCATCTATTTTCACAATTGACAAATCCTTGGAAACCTTGTAGGTATCCACCATGGATGACCACAAGACATTCCTTGGAAAAGCTTTTAGGACATACCTCACAAGGTCGCGGTTCTCGGCCTTTTCATTAATGGAATGGAGACCGTTCAAAATTTCTTTGAAGCGACCATGGAGTTCACTTACCTTCTCGGACTCCTTCATGGTGAGATTTTGTAGTTGGTTGAGAAGTAAGTCCCTCTTGGCTATCCCTGAGTCCCGGGTGCCCTCATGGAGTTCGATAAGCTTATTCCAAAGGTCCTTTGCGCTTGTGAAGGGACCAACTTTGATTAGTTGATCCTTGGTCATCCCACATTGCAAGGTAACCAAGCTTTAGCATCGGCCTCTCCTTTCCGGATTTGTTCTACCGACCACCTTGAGAAATCAAGCTCTTTTCCTTCATCATCCTTTGGAGGGGAAACCCCTCCTTGACAGCGAACCACATGATGATGTTTGTCTTGAGGTAATACTCCATCTACGACCTCCAATATTGAAAATCCGATCCATCGAAGATGGGAGGTCGAGTGGTGCTAAATCCTTCTCTCAAAGCCATCTTGTTAGCTCTCGGTTGTTAATCCGGTTGAACAGAGCCCAAGCTCTGATACCACTTGTTGGTGCTTAGATGGCTAGAGAGGGGGGTGAATATAGCTAGACACAAATCACTTTGAACTTTTGAGATCTTTCTGCACTTCAAGGGTTAGTAGCACAGCGGAAGCAATACAAAACAGAGAGATGCAAAAGCTAAACCCTAAACTAAGCACAAGCACAAAACGCTAACAAAGAGGGTTTACAAGGTTCGGGGATAACTTGCCCCTACTCCTTGGCGTGCCCGTAAGGTGGGTGATCCCTTGATCGTCGGCAGATCAAGCCTCGGGAAATCCGGATATCAACTGAACCTCCTTCTCGGTGGAGAAACCTCTCCACAGCAGTTTCAACAAAGATATGAACTTAAGTACAATGAAACAAGGAGGCTTACTGAGCACTAGGAACGAAAGAACACAAGAGAACTCTCCACCGAGCTCCACTCAGCACAGATCTCACGCAAGAACTCCCTGCTCTTCATGTCTTCTTGCTGATGGACTCTCCAAGCTTCTTGTTTCCTCCAATTGCTCAATAGTATGATGAAAGTTGTCGCTCAAGTGATTCACAGTTGCTTGCTCAAAGAGATGATGAAGTGTTACTGCAACAGAGAACACCCTCTCTCTTCATCGCCAGCCAACACTTAACCCAGCTGCCCAATGCCAGGTCACAGACGCTCCACTGTAGCTCCCAGCTGCTCATCTGCAACTGCCCAGCTACCCTAACCTCTCCTGGACTCCCTGAGCTCCCCTCAGCCGAGCCCCAGTCAGCCCCAGGTCAGCTTCAAGCGGTTGCAGTCGTCCGTTGTAACCTGCGATGGGAAACTGCCAAACCTGATGGAGCAAAAGCCTCTATTTGACTCCCCTTGAGTGTTTGAATCCTTTCTGTCTAACCTACACACTGATCAGAGGCTTAGCAAATGGGTATCAAACAATATCAGCAGTGTATCAAGGAAACGCAGAGAAAACGCAGGCGCGATCAGAAGCCTGACAGCGATTTCAAATTAAAGCTGTCAGCTACTGATCGGTCTCCGGACTGATCAGAGTGAACCCTGATCAGTCACCAGACCGATCATGATAGGTCCAGACCGATCAGGCTCCAGCCTGATCGGTCCCCAGTGAGAAACCCAAAATCGCGACTTCTTGATCGATCACCAGATCGGACCCAAGTCATGGATCGGTCACCAGACTGATCCACCCCATTGCAGGGTGTTTTTCCAGATTCACAGCCCAAGCCTACTGATCGGTCACCAGACCGATCAGGATGTGGTCTGATCGGTCTGGGGACCGATCAGAGCACCTCCTGACCAATCAGGCTCCAACTTGATCGGTTGTAGTGAGAAGCTCGCGACAATTGATCGTTCACCAGAACGATCTGAATAGTCTCCCTGATCGGTCACCAGACCGATCAAGAGCCGAACAGAAAGGTTTTCAAAGTCTCTGTATGCTCCCTGATCGGTCACCAAACCGATCAGACATCACTGAATCGGTCACCAGACCGATCCACGAAGGAACTCCGTGCCAACTTCCCTGATCGGTCACCAGACCGATCCAGGCAAGGGCAAATCCACTCTAAGTCAAGAGAACATGCTCCCAGCCTTCTCTGACTTGTGCTCAGTACCCCGGACCAAGACTCCGTGCCCGGCTTCACTCATCGGGACTTCATTCAACCTAGCTTCCCAAGCTAGGACCTGGCTTCACTCACCAGGGATTCAATCACTCGGCTTCACTCACCGGGACCCAGCTTCACTCACCGGGATTTCAACCTAGCTTCACTCACTAGGATTTCAATCACCTGGCTTCACTCACCAGGACCCGGCTTCACTCACCGGGATTTCAACCTAGCTTCACTCACTAGGATTTCAACCTGGCATCACTCACCAAGACCCGGCTTCACTCACCGGGAATTCAACAACCTAGCTTCCCAAGCTAGGACCTGGCTTCACTCATCAGGCTTTCATCAACCTAGCTTCCCAAGCTAGGACCTGACTTCACTCACCAGGCTTTCATCAACCTAGCTCCCCAAGCTAGGTGTGCCTAGTCTCACTAGGTCTTTTCCCATGCCAGCGTGCGATCTCGTAGATCCACTTAGACTTAATCCGAATTCATTTAACCAAACTTAAATCTTTCTGGACTTAATCCAAATTCATTCAACCAAACATAAATCGTTGTCAACACCAAAACAATAATCGGGCCAGATTGCATCAACAATAACAAGTAGGGGCAAGATCAAAAATCCCCTCTAACACCTCCATAACCACCTAATACTGCTGAACATATTCAGATCATGTAAAATGCAAATCATAACCATATATGCATGTCAATCAAATGCGGCAATCATAGCTCAAACAAATGCAACAAACACAAGCAAATGCAAATGCATAATATGCACATAATGTCATGACCTGCACTATACACACACCAACTACCATTAGGTTGAGTGGACAAGATACAAGCGCCAAATACCTGGGGCTATGCAAATACACCACGACAACCGCGACCCTGATATTAAAAGCTAAAATACCTGTGGCTTAAAACCCCAAAATACTTGTGGGGACTCCAAATACCTGGGGAGTTCAACTGTTTGCACACAACTCCGACTAAGCGTGGCACAACAGGAAAATATACCCGATGACCCGTCTCAACCACCAAAGAGCCCGTAGTCGTCGGCCTGAATGCTATGATGCATGTCACTAATATCCACCTACTCAATTAAATCCAAAACCATGCGAAAACAGAAAATATCAATAACACCAAAATAAGGAAACATACGAAAAGCACAATCAGCACCAAAGTAAATAAACATGCACTAATCTACTGGGTAGGATTATCTAATGTCAATCAAACCCTAGATAAGTCAAATGATTATTCTATAGTACACGCGGTACTCTTAGATCAGAAGTCAAGTGATGAGACTGTATAACTGTTAGTGATATGAGAGAAGTGTCCTAAGGCAATCGCCTTATGATTGTAAACATTTATTTTAATAAATGATAATTCACTATTTGAGTATACATGTTAGTATATTTGATTGGGATCTTAAACTCATCTACTGAATGTCCGCAATACAATTCACAGCATAAGAGAATTTGTGATGGGATCACAACTAGTGATTATCTCTACATGTGCAATTGTGAAGTATTGAAAATATCCCTAGTCGATGAATTGATAAAAACGGACACTATCAATTCTGTTGAGACTAGCATGGGTTATTCTCTAATCAGCTGATTCTCACTGGCTGGTGACATTGGGATGTCCGGAGATAAACATGGATGCTAGTTAAGGGAACTAGTTCATTGGAGTGACTAGCTGTAAAACTTCATATGGTAATCTACATAGATATGTCAATGAAGTTCTTACTGCAGCATAAGTGCGATGTTCCTTTGACTTACGGTGTTCAAGTCATCTTGGTCATGGAGACTTATACTTTAACATCTTAAGCAAGCATCTCCAAGGAGGTGTGGACCCAGGATGATTGGGTATAAGCCGAAGTGCCCGAAGATGTTTGAACAGCCTACAAAGGATTCACCACTCCTTGCGAGGAGATGTATACCCAAGGCCTATCGTCGGATTGTTACTCAAAGCCTCTGGCCAGAGCATATCATGTTTAGAGTATGAGTCTCTTAAATACATGAGAGTAATTAGAAATCCAAAGGACGAGAAAGACACTACTTGGGCTAGGTGTGACGTAGTCAGTCTAGTGGGGACTGACACAAACAGACCATGTCCTGAACCAAGTGGGTATAAGATGGTGAAGGGAATGGGGCACGATTCATTAGAGCTGCTGAAGGGTTTCAGAATTGCTTCTGAGGTCAAACCGTTGATCTTTCGATTAATTGGGGGTCATGATGTACTACTAGGTACCACTCATGATCGTTCTATAATTAGTTGATTATAGACAGCCAACATAAATCGAAAGCCTATTTAGTCACACGCACTATGAGTAATCCGAGGGATTTAAAATGAGTTGAAAATTGGATTTTCTAATCAAGAGAAATAAGTCGAATCTGAGTTAATCAGAGGCGCAACGGAAACTTAAAATGGCTAAGTCTTTTGAAGGCTTATTGGGCGAATTAAATGAGTTTAATTCGCGATCGGTTCGGCATGGTTTGGCCGACCAAAGAGGGTGCCAACCCCCTTTGGTTTGGCCGGCCACAAGAAGGGGAAGAAACCAATTTAATTGGTTTAATTGATAAAATAAATCTAGCGCGATTTGTTTTATAAATTATGGATAAATAAATTTGTGTAAAGAAATTTATATAAATAAATTTATAAAAATTTATTCTTTTATGGAAATTAAAATGATCCATGAAATGGTTTATTTTAATTTTATAAAATCAATTATGAATTGATTTTTCCATAATAAAGAAACTTTATAAATTTCTTGTAAAATTTATTCCATAATAAAAGGAGAGATGGATTTGTTTTATTATAAAGTTAGTTATAATAAAACTTGGTTTAAACGGAATAATTCATAAGAAAATTTATAGGATAAATTTCTTATGAAAAATTCCGTTAAAGAGAGACTAGGCAAGGGAGAGGCTACTATATAAAGGAACCAAAGGCAAGCCTTGAATTCCCAAGTGAGTTATCAAGAGATTAGTAGCTCCCTCTCTTTCTCTCTTAATCTCTCCTTCTCCCTTCCCCTTAGGGCCGACGCCCACATCCCCTCCTCCTAGGGCCGGCACCCAAGCTACTCCACCTAGGGCCGGCGCCTCCTCCTCCTAGGGCCGGCGCAAGCAACCATCACCAAGAAGGAGCCGAAGAAGAAGAAAAAGAAGCGGATCACATCTCCTTCCTTCCCGGAATTTAGATTCCGTTGCTTGGTGGTTAGTTTCCGTTCTTCTCTCTTGATCTTCTAGTTGTGCCTTCCGAGAATCTAGTAGTTCTCGTTGGCACAAAACTCGTGACTTTGCGAAGTCATCCCGAAGAGAACTCGGCGTGGATTCGAATAGAGGCGAAGCTTCCAAGGGACGCTACGGTTGGATCTCGTCCCTTTCTTCGAGTTACGCGAGGTACAAAGTAAATTAGTTTACTTTTTCGCAAAGTTTTAATTTATGATCATGTCCACACATCATAAGGTTGCATGCTAGATACGAGGTTAAAATAATTTGAGAAATTACTTTATGCTAATTCTTCCGCTGCACGTAAAAATTTAAAATTTTACGAACCCGTATCCTTGTCAACATGCACCCGGTCCCAACAATAACTGAACAATTTGGAATTATCCCTCAAAGATCAATCACGAATAAGTATCAAGCAGGAAAACAAGGTAAATAGATTTAAGATAAAGCAAACCTACTCAGGAAATAAAACGACCATGCATTTAAGGTAAACGAAACTACAAGAATCAAGGTAGAAGTACCCGCCTTGAATAAAGTCTGTGTCTAAGAAGGAACTCCCGCGTCCAGTCAATGTCTTGCGTCAGAAAACACAACTTAGCTACCTATTCGATAAAAAAAATAGTTAAGTTAACCCTTGAGCTTAATTAGGATCAATACACCCCGCCTTGAATAAAGTCTGTGTCTAAGAAGGAACTCCCGCGTCCAGTCAATGTCCTGCGTCAGAAAACATAACTTAGCTACCTATTCGATAAAAAAAATAGTTAAGTTAACCCTTGAGCTTAATTAGGATCAATACACCCATTAGCTATCCTTAGCTAACCCTAGCGTTCGATTAACCCAACATCTACAAATCGCAACATAGAACCCCAAGAAGAATCAAATCTAAAACAAACCAAAATAGATCCAGCTCTTCCAATAACTCATATCTAAACAAATTACCCCCAGGTCAAAGGAATTCAAATCCTAGAAACCAAAAAAAACTTAGCAGAAACTAGAACCCTACAAGGAAACTAAATTCCAACACAGAATTGAATCCTAATCAAAATCAAATCCAACAAAAAATCGAATTGCCATTATAAGCAATACTCCACCTATCAACCTAAACCACTTGACATGGTATCACGAACCAAATCAATAAATTTCATCACCCTTTTAGTAATATGAGAGAAGTGTCCTAAGGCAATCGTCTTATGATTGTAATCATTTACTTTAATAAATGAATATTCACTATTTGAGTATACATGTTCATGTATTTGATTGAGATCTTAAACTCATTTACTGAATATCCGCAATACAATTCACAGCATGAGAGAATTTGTGATGAATTCACAACTAGTGATTATCTCTACATGTGCAATTGTGAAGTATTGAAATTGTCCCTAGTCGATGAATTGATAGATACGGACACTATCAATTCTGTTGAGACTAGCATGGGTTATTCTCTAATCAGCTGATTCTCACTGGCTGGTGACATTGGGATGTCCGGAGATAAACATGAATGCTAGTTAAGGGAACTAGTTCATTGGAGTGTCTAGCTGTAAAACTTCATATGGTAATCTGCATATAGATATGTCAATGAAAGTTCTTACTGCAGCTTAAGTGCGATGTTCCTTTGACTTGCGGTGTTCAAGTCATCTTGGTCATGGAGACTTATACATGACATCTTAAGAAAGCATCTCCAAGGAGGTGTGGACCCAGGATGGTTGGGTATAAGCCGAAGTGACCGAAGATGTTTGAACAGCCTACAAAGGATTCACCACTCCTTGCGAGGAGATGTATACCCAAGGCCTATCATCGGATTGTTACTCGAAGCCTCTGGCCAGAGCATGACATGTTCAGAGTATGAATCTCTGGAATACATGAGAGTAATTAGAATCCGTTGGACGAGAAAGACATTACTTGGGCTAGGTGTGACGTAGTCAGCCTAGTGGGGACTGACACACATAGACCATGTCCTGAACCAAGTGGGTATAAGATGGTGAAGGGAATGCGGCACGATTCATTAAAGCTGCTGAAAGGTTTCAGAATAGTTTCTGAGGTCAACCGTTGATCTTTCGATTAATTGGGGATCATGATGTACTACTAGGTGCCACTCATGATCGTTCTATAATTGGTTAATTATAGACTGCCAACATAAATCGAAATCCTATTTAGTCACACGCACTACGAGTAATCTGAGGGATTTAAAACGAGTTGAAAATTGGATTTTCCGATCAAGAGAGATAAGTCGAATCTGAATTTATCAGAGACGCATCGGAAGCATAAAATGGCTAAGTCTTTTGAAGACTTATTGAACGAATTAAATGAGTTTAATTCGTGAGGTCGTGGCTTGGGTTTGGCCGGCCAAAGAGGGTCCCCACCCTCTTTGTTTGGCCGGCCAAATTAAAAGGGGGAGAATCGAATTTTTTGGTTCAAATTATAAAATAAATCGAGCGCGGTTTGTTTTATAAAATTATGGAAAAAGAAATTTATATAAAGAAATTTATATAAAGAGATTTATTTTTCATGGAAATTAAAATAAACCTTGGATTGGTTTATTTTATTTTATAAAATCAACAATGAATGATTTACCGTGATAAAGAAATTTATATAAAGAAATTTATATAAAGAAATTTCTTTCCATAATAAAAGGGGAGACATGGTTGTTTTTATTATAAATTAAGTTATAATAAAAACTTGACATAACGGAATAATTCATAGAAAAATTTATAAGATAAATTTCTTATGAAAAATTTATTCCGTTAAGAGGAGACTTGGCGATTAAGAGGCTACTATATAAAGGCACCAATGCAAGACTTGGAAATTAATCCAAGAGATCAAGGATTCTTGCCTAGCTTCTCTCCCTCTCCTTTTCTCCCTCTCTCTCTTCTAGTGCCGCCGGCCCTAGAGCCCTCCCCCTTTGCCGTGAGCTTCCACCACCAAGAAGAGGCCGAAGAAGAAGAAGAAGCGGGCGTGACTCATTCCTTCCTCCCGGAATCTTGATTCCGTTCTTCGTTTGGTGGTTAGTCTTTCCATCTCTCTCTTGGTATTCTTGTCGTGCCTTTGGAGAATCTAGTAGTTCTTGTCGGCACGAAACTCGTGGCTTTGCGAAGTCATCCCGAAGAAAACTCGGCATGGACGCGAATAGAGGCGAAGCTTCCAAGGGACGCTACGGTTGGATCTCGTCCCTTTTTTCGAGTTACGCGAGGTATTAAGTAAATTAGTTTACTTTCTGCAAAATTTTAAATGTATGATCATGTCTCCACAACATAAGGTTACATGCTAGATACGTGGTTAAAATAATTTGAGAAATTATTTATGCTAAACCTTCCGCTGCACGTAATTAAAATTTAAAATTACGAACCCGTATCCATGTCAACATGCACCCGGTCCCAACAGTGGTATCAGAGCGGATTAGTGTTCGACATAATCATATAATTGTTTTGCTGAAAACTTTGTCATGATCTCAATTTTGGAAAATTTTTCAATTATGGAAACTTTCCAATTATGATAAATTTTAGTTTTAGGAATTTCAAAGTTTGGAAATCCTCATGAAATTTCGCAAACTTTTGAAATATCTTAGTTTCTGAAATTTTATGATAATTGTGAAAACTTCCCATTTTTTGGAAACTTTCCAATTTTGGAAAATTCCTATTTTGGAAAATTTTCAATTTTGGAAATATGTAAGTGTTCTTGTACCAGAAACTTACAATTTTTCTGAAAACCTATTATCAAATCTCGCAATTTTGGGCACTTTCTTTCAAGAAAGTCTAGACAAATTTATGGATCATTAATTGACAATTAAATTCGAATTGGTTTTAAATTATTAACAAAATTCTTTATTTTGGATTGAGCCTCGGGGAGCCGTCCAAATTAAAGTTAGTTGTTGTAATTTAATTTCCCATTTTGAATAAAATTGTCATGTTTAATTTGGTTACGCCTCGGGGAGCGGACCAAATTAGATTTACAACAAATTCCTTTTTTTTTGAGTATCTGAGCCTCGGGGAGCCACCCAAAGAAAATAATTTGTTGTAATTAATAAATCCATAAATAAAATATGTAATCAAATCTTGGAAATTTTGAGGTGATTCTCAAACGATAATTTCCTTATTTGATTTAAGAGGTGATGCTCTTACATATTGTTGTCTCCAAAATTAATTAGGAAAATGATTTCCTATAGAGTTTTCTTAAATAAGATTTTCATGAAAATAATATATGGTTGAATTAAGGGAATCTGTCTCTTAATTTAATAAGATTTGATTTAGAGAAATCAAAGTCTTAAACATATTATTTCTGAAATTGATTATGACAATTTAGGAAATTGTTTCCCAAAACAATTCCTTGAATAAAATATGAAATTAGAATTAGGAAATCCGGTTCCTAATTCTATTAATGAGACTTGATAAATTAAGTCACATACATACTTTATTAAGGAAATCGTTAGTACATGACATAGTTATATGTCATGAATGTGCTTAGAAAAGAAAGGATGAGACCCAAAACCCCTTACAAAATATTAAGGCAAACACCTTCCATTAATATGATTAGAACCGGAGTTTTGTTTCTCGTTTGGGTTGATGGACACATCCATGCCCGGCTTGAACCTCAACATGTTCAAACCATGGAATTAGTTTATGATTAATATTGTTGGAGTCAGAGGTCAATCCTTAGTTTTGGTTGTTGGACACATCCAAGCCTGACTAAGCGGTTGAATGAGCTCCAACCATATTAAAACTATTTCTTGATTAATGGGTCAGCCTTAAGCTTAGAGCATCGATTTGTTGTGCCACAGCCAAGGTCGATGTAAAGAGAGGTGCAGTTGGGTGCTATGTATATTGTTGCATACTTGTTAATGAGTTAACAACCCAATGATTTATGCAAACATTCAATTAGTTGATAGCATAAAGTGATAGTTACATACATGTGATATGTAATCGGTATAATTACCTACCTTCATAGCTAAGAATAACTTGATGGTCATAGCCATGGTTGTTCTTATCTATGGTTGTATATCAACCTATTTGAAGATGTTCCTACGATCTCCCGAATTGATAAAAAGGGTTATTCCATTCGAAAAATAAATAGGATTTAATTAATGTATATTGATGCATTCTTTATCATTCTTCTCACACAAGCTCAATTTGTATTTCTAGGATAATCACTTGATCATGTCTTCTCTGAATTTGCGTTCCATTTTGGACACCAATAAACTGACTGGGCCAAATTTCATGGACTGGTTTCGAAACCTGAGGATAGTCCTCAAGGCAGAGAAGCTTGCTTTTGTCCTTGAAGATCAACTTCCCAACCGTCCTCCAGAAAATGCAACTCCAGACCAGTTAGTGGCCTATCAGAAACATGTGACCGATTCTGAACTTGCGAGTTGCATCATGCTAGTCGCTATGATACCTGAGCTGCAAAAGCAGCATGAGCATATGGATGCTTATACCATCATCTTCCATCTTCATGAGTTATTTGACGAGCAGGCGAGATCCGAAAGGTTCGAGGTCTCCAGACTCCTCTTCACCTCTAAGATGCAGGAAGACACTTCTGTCTCACAGTTTGTGTTGAAGATGTTGGGGTACATTGAGCGACTGGGCACACTCGGTTTTGCAATGGATCATGAATTAAGTATTGACTTAATTCTGCATTGTTTGCCCAAAAGTTATTCACAATTCGTGATGAACTATCGGATGAACAAGCTGGAGACTACCATTCCTGAGTTGCTCAACCTGCTGAAGACTATAGAGCCTTCTGTAAAGCAGGATCAGAAGACGGTACTGTTAGTTGGTTCCTCGAAGAAAGGTTCTAAGAGGAAGGCCAAAGAACAGAATAAAGGAAAGAAGAAAAAGGCTAAAAAGATTGAAAAGACACCAAAAGGTACTTGCCATCACTGTGGCAAGGAGGGTCACTGGCGAAGAAACTGTAAGGTTTATCTTGAGTCCTTGAAGAAGAAGGCATCCGATGCCCCATCCTCTTCAGGTATCTTCATTATTGAATGTCACTCTATTTCCTCAACCGCCTGGGTACTTGATACTGGGTGTAGCTCACATATATGTAATGACATACAGGGGCTAAGGAATAGAAGAAGACTTGTCAAGGGAGAAGCGAATTTGCGAGTTGGAAATGGAGCAAAGATTGCTGCTGTTGCCATCGGAACATATTTGCTAAAGCTCCCTACTGGACGTGTTTTAGAATTGGATAATTGTTATTTTGTTCCTTCGTTAATAAAGAACATTGTATCTATTTCATGTTTGAATGAAAAAGGTTATCATTTAACTTTTAGTAACAATTGTTGTTACATAACTTTAAATGGTGTTCTTTATGGGACCGGAACTTTGTACAATGGTATCTACACGTTAGATTTATCCGGTGACGTTTTCAATATTGAAGTTAGCAACAAACGTGCTCGAAAAGATAATCAAATAGACTCCTATACGTGGCATTATCGTCTTGGCCATATAAGTAAGAAACGCATGACCAAATTACACCGATGTAGAATTCTGGAATCATTTGAACCCGGTTCATTTGATACATGCGAATCATGCTTAAAAGGCAAGATGGCCAAATTACCCTTTTCCGGAAAAGGTAATCCAGTGGGAGAATTGCTTGGTCTAATACATACTGATGTATGTGGACCATTGTGAACTCTTGCACAAGGAGGCTATAGCTACTTCATTACCTTTATCGATGATCACTCACGATTCGGGTATGTGTTCTTAATGAAACACAAATCTGAAGCTTTTGAGAAATTCAAAGAGTTCAGAAATGAAGTGGAGAAACAGCTTAGCAAAAGTATTAAGATACTTCGATCCGATCGGGGTGGTGAATACTTAAGTCAAGAGTTTCAAGATTATCTTAGGGACAATGGGATATTGTCTCAATGGACTCCGCCATATACACCACAGCATAATGGTGTATCTGAGAGGCGTAACCGAACCTTGATGGACATGGTTAGATCTATGATGAATCATGCAACTCTTCCAAAATCCTTTTGGGGCTATGCACTTAAGACAGCTGTTTACTTGCTAAACAGAGTCCCGACCAAGGTAGTCTCTACTACTCCATATGAGACGTGGAATAGTAAGAAACCTCACTTAACTCACCTTAAGATATGGGGTTGTCCTGCTTATGTGAAGCGGACTGTATCAGACAAATTGGATGCTAAGTCTGATAAATGTCTATTTATTGGATACCCTAAGGAAACGAAAGGGTTACCAATTCTATCATCCCTTGGAACAAAAGGTGTTTGTTTCAAGGCATGCTGTATTTCTGGAAAAAGAATTTCTTTTACAAGAAAACAGTGGGAGTGATTGAAATGAACTTGAAGAAGTTCA
>JAGFNQ010002088.1:176441-321314 GCA_024364735.1 Boesenbergia rotunda | reverse complement strand
GAAACCTATTCGCCAGTAGCTATGCTTAAATCCATTCGGATGCTCCTCGCCATAGCAGCTCATTATGATTATGAGATATGGCAAATGGATGTGAAAACAGCTTTCCTTAATGGAAACCTGCTTGAGGATGTATACATGATACAACCTGAAGGTTTCACATTGGTTGATAAAACCAAAATATGCAAGCTTCGACGATTCATATATGGACTGAAGCAAGCATCCAGGAGCTGGAACATCCGTTTTGATGAGACAATCAAGGAGTTTGATTTCTCACAAAATCCTGACGAACCTTGTGTGTACAAGAAGGTTAGTGGGAGTGCAGTCGTATTCCTAGTATTTTATGTCGATGACATATTGCTTATAGGAAACGATATATCAGTCTTACAGTCGGTTAAAATTTGGTTGTCCAAAACTTTCTCCATGAAAGACCTGGGAGAAGCAACCTATATCCTTGGGATTAGAATTTATAGAGATAGATCAAAACGGTTGCTTGGTCTTTCGCAGTCTACATATATAGACCGAGTGCTAAAAAGGTTTAGCATGTCGGAATCCAAGAAAGGTTACCTTCCCATCAGGCATGGGATCAACCTTTCAAAGTCTATGTGTCCGCGCACAGAAGACGAGAGGATTTGCAAGAATAAGATTCCTTATGCATCCGCGATAGGATCTATCATGTATGCTATGTTATGTACTAGGCCCGATGTATTGTATGCTCTGAGTGTCACAAGCAGATACCAGTCTGATCCAGGAATGGATCATTGGGCGGCTGTCAAGACAATCCATAAGTACTTAAGAAGAACTAAGGATGTGCTTCTAATATATGGAGAAGGAGATATGATAATACGTGGGTATACAGATGCCAGTTTCCAGACAGATAAGGATGACTCCAAATCTCAGTCCGGATACGTATTTACTTTGAATGGAGGCGCAATAAGTTGGAAGAGTTCCAAACAAGACACCGTAGCGGATTCTACCATGGAAGCGGAATATATTGCAGCTTCGGAAGCACTAAAGGAAGCAGTCTGGATCAAGAAGTTTGTCTCAGAACTTGGTGTGGTTCCAACCATTGATGAAGCAGTGCCGGTTTACTGCGACAACAATGGAGCTATTGCACAAGCAAAGGAACCAAGGTCTCATCAGCGATCCAAACATGTGCTTCACCGCCATCATCTGATCAGAGAGATTATAAGTAGGAATGATATACAAATTGAGAAAATTCCCACTGAAAGGAATTTAGCGGATCCTTTAACTAAGGCCTTGCCTCAAAGCAAGTTTGAGGGTCATGTTAGAGCCTATGGTATTGGATACCGTAGCGATTGGCATTAGGCAAAGTGGGAGTTTGTTAGTAATATGAGAGAAGTGTCCTAAGGCAATCGCCTTATGATTGTAATCATTTACTTTAATAAATGAATATTCACTATTTGAGTATACATGTTCATGTATTTGATTGAGATCTTAAACTCATTTACTGAATATCCACAATACAATTCACAGCATGAGAGAATTTGTGATGAATTCACAACTAGTGATTATCTCTACATGTGCAATTGTGAAGTATTGAAATTGTCCCTAGTCGATGAATTAATAGATACGGACACTATCAATTCTATTGAGACTAGCATGAGTTATTCTCTAATCAGCTGATTCTCATTGGCTGGTGACATTGGGATGTCCGGAGATAAACATGAATGCTAGTTAAGCGAACTAGTTCATTGGAGTGACTAGCTGTAAAACTTCATGTTGGTGCAGAATACACCCAAGTCAAACCTGTGTTTTGATAATGGCAACAGAGGTCAAAAGTTAAGTCTTACTTGTTTTCTAACAAGTTACTCTAGTGTGCAGGAAAAGTTCTAGCGAAGGATTGCTAGGCACTAGCGAAGGAATGTCAGGGTAAAAAGCCCTAGCGAAGGACTGCTAGGCACTGGCGAAGGAATGCCAGAGTCAAAAGCCCTAGCGAAGGACTGCTAGGCGCCAGGCGAAGGATAGCCTGGGACTGAAGCCCTAGCGAAGGAATGCCAGGCACCGAGCGAAGGGCAGCTCGGCATCCAAGACCTGACAAAGGACCGTCAGGCAAAAGTCCAACCAGAGGAACGGTTGGCATCAGGTAAATTCTCCCGAGAGGAGTAGGTGAGGACGCGTTCCCCGTCGAGGGAACAGTAGGCGTCGGTAACCAAGACAGCTAAGGTTGTATAAACTAACCACTTAATGTTCGGCAATTTACCAAAGGGCGTACCCAAGAATTGGTATCTACCAAAAGGCGTACCATGGTTTCAATGTTACCAAAGGGCGCACATATTTTAGTAAACTTCCTCTTATACCCCAACCGTCAAGTACTGCATGCAATTCTCTTTCCCTTTCTCTTTCTCTTTGTCAGTAACGAATTTCGATATGGACCATAAAAAGATGTTCCTTTATATTTTGATAATAATATTATGAAACCTTTCTCAAAACAAAAAAATATTGAAATTAATTAAAATATTTTTATTAAATTAAAACTAAAAGAACATTTCAGCCGCCCACGTTGGGCCTGAAATGGTTCCACTGATTGACCTAGAGAGCTCCGATTGTAAAAATTTTAGTTCCTGTGAATTTCTGAGGTTACAAGGAGTTCAAATTTGCTATCCATTGTTTATTTGGACTTCTCCGAGGTATTAAAATGTAATAATGAAGAACCGAGAAAACATCACGTTGGGCCTGAAATGGGCACGTTGGGCCTGAAATGGAAACATTTCAGGCTCACGTTGGGCCTGAAATGGTTCCATTTCAGTCCCAATGACCTTAAAAGGCCTAATGTGTCAAAATTCACTATTTGACCTAGAGAGCTCCGATTGTAAAAATTTCAGTTCCTGTGGATTTCTGAGGTTACAAGGAGTTCAAATTTGCTATCCATTATTCATTTGGACTTCAACGAGGTATTAAAATGTAATAATGAAGAACCGAGAAGAAATCACACATTAGGCCTTTTAAGGTCATTGGGCCTGAAATGGTTGGACACCTATTGCATTGGTGATATCTAATATATAGATGTTTGGACACCGAAAATATCATCTCCTACCTCTGACCTCTCTATTCATATGGAATTTTCAGAAATCCAGATATGGGAGGTCTATCAGTGGGTTTTGGTCAAAACTCACTGATATTTCTAAACTACTCCTATTTGATTGGTGATATCTAATATATAGATGTTTGGACACCTAAAACATCATCTCCTACCTCTACCCTCTCTATTCATATGGAGTTTTCAGAAATCCAGATATGGGAGGTCCATCAGTGAGTTTTGATCAAAACTCACTGATATTTCTAAACTACTCCTATTTGATTGGTGATATCTAATATATAGATGTTTGGACACCTAAAACATCATCTCCTACCTCTACCCTCTCTATTCATATGGAGTTTTCAGAAATCCAGATATGGGAGGTCCATCAGTGAGTTTTGACCAAAACTCACTGATATTTCTAAACTACTCCTATTTGATTGGTGATATCTAATATATAGATGGTTGGACACCTAAAACATCATCTCCTAACTCTAACCTCTCTATTCATATGGAATTTTCAGAAATCCAGATATGGGAGGTCCATCAGTGAGTTTTGACCAAAACCCACTGATATTTCTAAACTACTCCTATTTGATTGGTGATATCTAATATATAGATGGTTGGACACCTAAAACATCATCTCCTACCTCTAACCTCTCTATTCATATGGAATTTTCAGAAATCCAGATATGGGAGGTCCATCAGTGGGTTTTGGTCAAAACTCACTGATATTTCTAAACTACTCCTATTTGATTGGTGATATCTAATATATAGATGTTTGGACACCTAAAACATCATCTCCTACCTCTAACCTCTCTATTCATATGGAATTTTCAGAAATCCATATATGGGAGGTCCATCAGTGTGTTTTGACCAAAACCCACTGATATTTCTGAAAACCCACTGAGTTTTGGTCAAAACTCACTGATGGACCTCCCATATCTGGATTTCTGAAAATTCCATATGAATAGAGAGGTTAGAGTTAGGAGATGATGTTTTAGGTGTCCAACCATCTATATATTAGATATCACCAATCAAATAGGAGTAGTTTAGAAATATCAGTGAGTTTTGGTCAAAACTCACTGATGGACCTCCCATATCTGGATTTCTGAAAACTCCATATGAATAGAGAGGGTAGAGGTAGGAGATGATGTTTTAGGTGTCCAAATATCTATATATTAGATATCACCAATCAAATAGGAGTAGTTTAGAAATATCAGTGAGTTTTGATCAAAACTCACTGATGGACCTCCCATATCTGGATTTCTGAAAACTCCATATGAATAGAGAGGGTAGAGGTAGGAGATGATGTTTTAGGTGTCCAAACATCTATATATTAGATATCACCAATCAAATAGGAGTAGTTTAGAAATATCAGTGAGTTTTGACCAAAACCCACTGATGGACCTCCCATATCTGGATTTCTGAAAATTCCATATGAATAGAGAGGTCAGAGGTAGGAGATGATATTTTAGGTGTCCAAACATCTATATATTAGATATCACCAATGCAATAGGTGTCCAACCATTTCAGGCCCAATGACCTTAAAATGCCTAATGTATGATTTCTTCTCGGTTCTTCATTATTACATTTTAATACCTCGTAGAAGTCCAAATGAATAATGGATAGCAAATTTGAACTCCTTGTAACCTCAGAAATCCACAGGAACTGAAATTTTTACAATCGGAGCTCTCTAGGTCAAATAGTGAATTTTGACACATTAGGCCTTTTAAGGTAATTGGGACTGAAATGGAACCATTTCAGGCCCACTTTGTAACGCCCCAAAATTTCCATTTTAAGTCCTTAAAGTGCTTGGAATTAGTTAAAAATATTTTAGAAATATTCTAGATATTTTTAGGAATTTTTAGAATATTTTTATGAAATTTTCCGAGTCCGTTTAGTATTTTTAAAAAAGGAAAAACTTTAAAGGGCAGCAGGGAGTTTGAACCCGCGACCACAGGAGGAGAAACCCCTAAGGGCGCGCAAGGAACCAGCTGGGCTAGGGTATCAAGCACAACAAAAGGTGGAGAGATATTAAGTTAAGTTATAAGTTGGACTTAAATACCCTAAGTATAAATAGAAAATTAAGGAGAGAAGTTTTATTTTCCTCACCCAAACCCTCACGCCGACCCCTCTCCCCCTCTTGTGCGCACGCCCACACCAAGCCAAGCCTAGGGCTTTCCTCCGGTGGCCAGCCAAGGCTCTCTTCCAAGAGATCTTCCAATATTCGGAATCCCCACGACGAGAGGAACGCGTGAGCGCGAAGAAATCTCCGTGTAGCGATCTCGGCCTCTATGGTCCCCGCAGGCAACCCTCTAGGCCCGAGATCCTACGGTCTTCCCACCCCTGGCAGTGGGTTTTTGCCTTCCCCAGGATTCGAACTCTAGACCTCCAGGATAAGTACTAGAGTTTATGAATCCTGATACCAATTGAGCTACAGCTCAATTGGTATCAGGATTCATAAACTCTAGTACTTATCCTGGAGGTCTAGAGTTCGAATCCTGGGGAAGGCAAAAACCCACTGCCAGGGGTGGGAAGACCGTAGGATCTCGGGCCTAGAGGGTTGCCTGCGGGGACCATAGAGGCCGAGATCGCTACATAAAAAGGCGCCTTTTTATTGTAACGACCCGGCCCCTCGGCCCCTTGGGCGGCCAAATCTCTCATTTAGCGGCCCCTCTAGGCGACCCTCGGCCCCTTTGGCAGCCAAATCTCATTTGGCGGCCCCTTTGGCGACCCTTGGCCGTGCCGTTACTCACTAGGACTTCCCACCCCTGGCCAGTGGATTTTTGCCTTCCTCAGGATTCGAACTCTAGACCTCCAGGCTAAGTACTAGAGTTTATGAATCCTGATACCAATTGAGCTATAGCTCAATTGGTATCAGGATTCATAAACTCTAGTACTTAGCCTGGAGGTCTAGAGTTCGAATCCTGAGGAAGGCAAAAATCCACTGGCCAGGGGTGGGAAGTCCTAGTGAGTAACGGCACGGCCAAGGGTCGCCAAAGGGGCCGCCAAATGAGATTTGGCTGCCAAAGGGGCCGAGGGTCGCCTAGAGGGGCCGCCAAATGAGAGATTTGGCCGCCCAAGGGGCCGAGGGGCCGGGTCGTTACAATAAAAAGGCGCCTTTTTATGTAGCGATCTCGGCCTCTATGGTCCCCGCAGGCAACCCTCTAGGCCCGAGATCCTACGGTCTTCCCACCCCTGGCAGTGGGTTTTTGCCTTCCCCAGGATTCGAACTCTAGACCTCCAGGATAAGTACTAGAGTTTATGAATCCTGATACCAATTGAGCTGTAGCTCAATTGGTATCAGGATTCATAAACTCTAGTACTTATCCTGGAGGTCTAGAGTTCGAATCCTGGGGAAGGCAAAAACCCACTGCCAGGGGTGGGAAGACCGTAGGATCTCGGGCCTAGAGGGTTGCCTGCGGGGACCATAGAGGCCGAGATCGCTACATAAAAATCCTGATACCAATTGAGCTATAGCTCAATTGGTATCAGGATTTTTATGTAGCGATCTCGGCCTCTATGGTCCCCGCAGGCAACCCTCTAGGCCCGAGATCCTACGGTCTTCCCACCCCTGGCAGTGGGTTTTTGCCTTCCCCAGGATTCGAACTCTAGACCTCCAGGATAAGTACTAGAGTTTATGAATCCTGATACCAATTGAGCTACAGCTCAATTGGTATCAGGATTCATAAACTCTAGTACTTATCCTGGAGGTCTAGAGTTCGAATCCTGGGGAAGGCAAAAACCCACTGCCAGGGGTGGGAAGACCGTAGGATCTCGGGCCTAGAGGGTTGCCTGCGGGGACCATAGAGGCCGAGATCGTTACAATAAAAAGGCGCCTTTTTATTGTAACGACCCGGCCCCTCGGCCCCTTGGGCGGCCAAATCTCTCATTTGGCGGCCCCTCTAGGCGACCCTCGGCCCCTTTGGCAGCCAAATCTCATTTGGCGGCCCCTTTGGCGACCCTTGGCCGTGCCGTTACTCACTAGGACTTCCCACCCCTGGCCAGTGGATTTTTGCCTTCCTCAGGATTCGAACTCTAGACCTCCAGGCTAAGTACTAGTGTTTATGAATCCTGATACCAATTGAGCTATAGCTCAATTGGTATCAGGATTCATAAACTCTAGTACTTAGCCTGGAGGTCTAGAGTTCGAATCCTGAGGAAGGCAAAAATCCACTGGCCAGGGGTGGGAAGTCCTAGTGAGTAACGGCACGGCCAAGGGTCGCCAAAGGGGCCGCCAAATGAGATTTGGCTGCCAAAGGGGCCGAGGGTCGCCTAGAGGGGCCGCCAAATGAGAGATTTGGCCGCCCAAGGGGCCGAGGGGCCGGGTCGTTACACTCCGAGACTCAGAGTTTCTCCGGAACCTCCGACGCCGTTCTTGGTTGTAAGTCCAAGATATCAATGTAAGTACTGCTCACCTGCAGTAAGAGGCGGGTTTCCGTAAGTTTTTCCCGTTAGAAAGTTAAAAATGCAATTTTCCTTTAGTTTATGACTTTGCATGTAACCCTAGTTTAATCCATGCTTGTATAAGTTTAATTAAGTACCCTATATGAGGTTAGGGTCTAAGAAAAGTTATGAGAAAAGAAAAGAGAAGATAAAGATAAGAAAAGAAAAGGCCAAGGCCTTAAGAAATCCCCAAAAGTCAAGACTTAGGGATTTGGGCACACAAGGTACTCGTTAAAATGCCAAGGCATTCAAGATAAGAAAAAGTAAGTATTTTATTTTCTAAGGCCAGTACCCGGCGTCCAAGAGCGTCGTTAAAGAAATCCAGGTGTCCAATTCCAAGGTCTTGGCCCTGGTAGACCAAGGTCTGCTCTATTAGGATTGGTGGCTCGCTACCCCAACCTTTTAGGGAACGCGCATAAGATGGTACTTACGTCTTAAGTGGATCCAAGTGAGTTATTATTTTCAAGTATATGCTTTAGCAAAGTTTTCTAAAGTTTAAAGAAGTTTTCTAAAAGTTAAAGAAAGATTTAAAGTTAAAGAAATTGCTAAAGTTTCAAGTTAAGCCAAGAACAAGTAAGATAAGATTTATTAGTGCTTGAGTATGCATGTCTTGAGTTATACATGTTTAGTTTTCTTTTAAGCATAAAAGTATCTCATGTGATTTCACATTGTTTAAAAAGCATGTTTGCACATTTTCGAGATTTTGTGAGCTAGATAGTACTTACTAAGCTTTTTGCTTATTAGTTGCATTTCCTCTTGCTGCAGGTAAAGGTAAAGGCAAGCAATTCTGAAGGAAGGCGATAAGGCGGTGCTGAGTGACGTGTGTGTGGTGGCTGACCTTGGAGAGGTCCTTGGGACAAGAGGAATAAAAGACTCAAAATCCATTTGATTATAGAGTCTTAGTTTAAGTTAAATTATATAGAATTTATCCAAGTAATTGCGTTTTAGATATTTTGCATGTCTTAAAACCACAAGTAAAGATTCCATGTCATTTCATTTAGCATACATATCCTTATGATTGCATTGGATGAGTAGAAGTGTGAGTAGTTTTGAATATTGATACTTTGTTGGAGCTATTGATGCATGTGCCAAGATAGTGCTAGTTTCCCTTTGAATCAAGTTTTTATTGCTTAAATATGCTTAGAAAAGTTGCATTCACATTTCACAATGCTTTAGTAAGGTTATAGAACATGTATTTGGTGTTATGAATGCATAGGAGTTATGTTTGGTACAAAACTCTAGTTTAAAGTTCTTATAGATTTTCATAACTTAATTGCTTCCGCAAAAGTCCAAATTTCGAGTTTATGAAGTTGTTTTGATTGACTAAAATGTTTAGAAAACTAGTATAGAGTATAGAAATGGTGTTGTGTCTTTGTCTGGCTTGAAACTATATGTTCGGTGGACTTTTGAAACAAAGTTTCGAATCTGAATTTTAGCTTTTCAGGCGTGCCAGTCGACTGGTTCAGTATCAGTCGACTGCCCTATCGAACGGCAGCTTCTGTTCGGTGCATCAGTCGACTACCAAGAGGCCAGTCGACTGGTGCCGCGCCCAGAAACTTTCTGTGGCCGATACCAGTCGACTGGTTAGGTAGCAGTCGACTGGTACCATTGCAGAGTAGTTCTACAGATGAATAAGAAGGGTGCCATTGTATCATGCATGACTATTAGAGTTAGATTATCATCCCTAGAGGGATTTAAAAGAAAAAAAAAGAAAGTTCCGCATTCTTAGTCGTGCATTAGAGTCAAGAAGTAGAAAAAGTAACGATCCGTCTAAGGTAGAGAAGGCGGGTCGCTACACACTTTGGGCCTGAAATGATTCCATTTCAGGCCCAACGTGGGCCTGAAATGGTTCCATTTCAGGCCCACGTTGGGCCTGAAATGTTTCCATTTCAGGCCCCAATGACTCCAAAATGCCACTGATTGACCTAGAGAGCTCCGATTGTAAAAATTTCAGTTCCTGTGGATTTCTGCGGTTACAAGGAGTTCAAATTTGCTATCCATTGTTTATTTGGACTTCTCCGAGGTGTTAAAATGTAATAACAAAGAATCGAGAAAAGACCCTTAATATTGGGCACGTTGGGCCTGAAATGGAAACATTTCAGGCCCACGTTGGGCCTGAAATGGAACCATTTCAGGCCCAACGTGGGCGGCTGAAATGTTCTTTTAGTTTTAATTTAATAAAAATATTTTAATTAATTTCAATATTTTTTTATTTTGAGAAAGGTTCCATAATATTATTATCAAAATATAAAGGAACATCTTTTTATGGTCCATCTCGAAATTCGTTACTGACAAAGAGAAAGAGAAAGGGAAAGAGAATTGCATGCAGTACTTGACGGTAGGGGTATAAGAGGAAGTTTACTAAAATATATGCGCCCTTTGGTAACAATGAAACCATGATACGCCTTTTGGTAAATACCAATTCTTGGGTACGCCCTTTGGTAAATTGCCGCTTAATGTTTTGTTGTGTTTTGGACTAACCCTGGATGCAGGACCGAAGGAATGAGAGTCTGCAGCTCAGAGTGCCTCAAAGGAGTGAGGCAATAGCTGACTAGGGCGCCCGGAGTGTCCCGGGCGCCCCCAAGGTGAACACAAAACACACAAATCAGAAGCAAGCTTCGACAGTGCATCCTGCAGGCGCCCCCGTGCTCCCGGGCGCCCCCAGCCTCCCGGGCGCCCCCAATAACAAAGCATCGAAGCAGCCCCATCGAAGCCTAAAAGATAAGTGTTTGACCCGGTCAACCCGGGCGCCCCGAGCGCTTCGGGCGCCCCGGTCAACATCTATCCCGAGAAGGAAGGGATCAGACGGTGACCGAGATCCTACCGGATCAAATGCCACGTGGGGGCGCCCCGGACGTCCCGGGTGCCCCCAGGCCCTATATAAAGGGCCCTCGACCCCAGGCTTCAGAGAATGAATTCACTCAACGCCTCAAAGCTCTTCTGCTCTCGCGCCTTGCTCCGCTCCGGAAACCTTCTAACTCGAGCCGACGACGTCCCGCTGCTCCGAAAAAGTCGATCTACTCCGGACGTTGGTAAAGAAGAGCGTCTTTTTATTTACTGCACTTATTTTGTAATCAAATTTTGTAAACTGTTTGTGCCGTATATAGAATTGCCCAAAGTAAACGGTCAACGACCGTGGGCCTTGGAGTAGGAGTCGACACAGGCTCCGAACCAAGTAAAATCGACTGTGTCTCTGTGTTGTGATTTTTAATTTCCGCTGCGTACTTGCTCTAAAAATTTCGAAAAATGATTTCCGATATTCACCCCCCCTCTATCGGTTTTCTCGATCCAACAAGTGGTATCAGAGAGGGGAAGTTCAAACCTGGTGCAACCACCAGTTTGAAATTTTTTTCGGATCTTTTTATTTCCTATTTTTTCGAATTCTCGTTAAATATTTCGTTCGAATTTTTTTTCGAGGCTGGTGCAACACCCCTCGTTATTTTATTCATCCAGCATTACTAATCCAAGACCTAGTCTTGGAAAATTTGTTTTTTTTGTAAGTTTTCTATTTCAGATTAAATGGTCATGCAAGAGGGATTTAGCACCGCCAGACCTCCATTTTTCAGTGGAGAAGACTTTTCCTATTGGAAAAGTCGTATGGAGGTCCACCTGAAAACTCAGGTGGACATGTGGATCATCATCCAGTCCGGTCTGGAGATCCCCAAAAACGCCGAAGGACTACCTCAAAGCTACTCAGAATGGGACACCGCTCTGAAGCGCAAGATAGAAGCCGACGCAAAAGCAACTCAGACTCTCCAATGCGGATTGACAAAAGAGGAGCTGAATCGGGTGGGCCCCTTCAACAGTGCGAAGGAGCTTTGGGCAAAATTGATCGAGCTGCACGAAGGGACATCAGATACTCGGATCAGTAAGAGGGATCTGCTCCTGAACAAACTCTACACCATCAAGATGGCCGACAACGAAACAGCAGCCCAGCTCCACGCACGAATCCAAGAGTTGATGAACGGTCTTCACACTATAGGTCACAAGGTTGAAAACCATGACTTAATAAGGTATGCCTTAAATGCTTTCCCTAGAAACACCTTGTGGGCATCTATGGTAGATGCATACAAGGTCTCAAGGGATCTTTCAAAAATAAAATTAGACGAATTGTTTTCCGAACTAGAACTGCACGAACAAACTAACACCAATATGGTCGAGAAAGGTATTGCTTTCGTTGCAGGTAAAACTGGAAGGACAACAAAGAAGAAGCCTGAACCTGAACCCGAGTCTAACTCAGACTCAGACTCAGAAGACGAAGAAGGAGATCAAACTAAGCTGGTCCGACTATCCCGAAGCTACTACAAGGAGCTGAAGAACCGAACCAACAAACGGAAAATCAGCCGAAGAAAGGACGAACCAGCTGAACCCGCGAATGATAAAAACAAGCCCAACGTAACCTGCTACGAGTGCAAGAAGAAGGGCCACTACAAGACAGAATGTCCAAACTTAAAGGAAATCAAAAAGACAAGAAGAAAGAAAGCGCTCCAAGCAACCTGGGACGAATCTTCCTCAGAAGAAGAAGAAGAAGCACCCCAATCAAACCTACTAGCTCTGACCGCCTCAGATAAAGTCGAGACTGAGTCAGAATCAGAACAGGACGACGGCGAGCTGACCTTTACAGAAGACGGCGAAATTAAGGTAACTGGTTTTAATAGATGTCAATTAAGTGAACTAATTTCATTTCTTTCTCGAGATTTGGCAAAAGCCAAACTCTGAGTCGAATCCCTCCGACAGGAAGTAAAACTCCTGAAAGAGGGAGCTGACTCTAAACCCTTAACCGAGAAGGTTCAGGAAGGAACTTCTACTCAAGTTGAAAAACTTGAAAAGGAGAACTCCTCCCTGAAAACTCAGGTTAAGGATCTTAGATCAGCTTTAGAACGATTTACATCTGGTTCCAAGGGTCTTGACATGATCCTTGGAAAACAGAAATCAGTTCTAAATCGATCCGGACTTGGCTATAGAACCAAATCCCAACAAAGATCTTACTTTGCTGTACTGAATCAGTCCAAAGGTAAAATTCAGGCATGGGTACCTAAACTATACCTGAACAAACCAACTGGATCAAATCAGTATTGGATCCCCAAGGACAAGATTCACATCTTGCCTAACCATCACCGCGGCTTTAGTCCAGGGGGAGGCAAACTGAAAACAATATTTATTATCAGATAAGAATTTAATTCGTGATTGCAATTGCTTGATTGATTGTTTATTTAAAATTCCTGCAATTTACTATGCTTAGATTTAGGAATGGTTAGTATAAGGACTGAACAAACTTAACTGAAACTTGACAATATAGTATTGGGTGGAGGTGAGATGATAGTACGTTAGGGAAGCCAATTTGGCGGAACTAGCCGAAGCTACCGATCCAAGACCCAAAGTAGTTAGACCAGAAATTTTTCAAAGAATAATTTTGAAAATGAAATTTCATTAAAAGGCTTTGTCAAGGAAAGGGTGGATGATCCCATAAGGCTACGACCAAAGAAGGCCTAGTGCCTCGCCAAGACCTGGAAGCCAATTTATGAAATTCAAATTCAAATTATTTTTTATCAAATTCGAATCTAACACAAAATTTCAGTTAATTGTAGATTTAAACATCTTTTCAAAAATTTCAAAATTAATTAAGTTTTCAAAATTTAATTATTTTCAAAATTAATTAAGTTTTCAAAATTAATTAAGTTTTCAAAATTTAATTGTTTTCAAAATTAATCAAAATTCTCAAAATAATTTTACTTATCAAAACCTGTCTCACGAAACCTATAAGGCTAACGTGATTGAGAACCCTAGATTTGGGCGAGACAGTAGGATTAAGACTCAATTGGAAATTCTTTGATGCCTATATTATGAATTAATCATGTATTTAAGATCACAAGTCAAACCATGGTCAACATGGTCAAACTAAGGTAAACCTGGTCAAACCATAGTCAACATAGTCAAACCATGGTCAACATAGTCAAACCATGTCAAAGCAGTCAAACCATGGTCAAACCATGGTCAAACCGATTAAACCATGGTCAAACGATGACAAGACACAAAACTTGTCTCGTTGCTACAGTCCCGGGCGCCCGTGACTCCTCGGGCGCCCCTACCCCACCTTTTCTTACTCCCTAGGCAAAAAGCTGACTTTGCTTTTGACCAGGGCGCCCGGAACCACGCGGGCGCCCCCATCTCTCTCAAAGCAGCAAAAGCTGCAAACGCACCCTGTTGAGGGCGCCCGGGCTGTCCCGGGCGCCCCCAACCTGCAGTCAAAGGTACTGCCTTTGGCAGTATCTACTGACCAGGGCGCCCGGAAGCTCCCGGGCGCCCCCGATGGTATGCCTATATAAGGCACCCGAATTCCCCTCTCTTCCCACACCAAACTCAACTTTCTTCTTCACTTCTTTCCCTCCAAGGAGATCTTGCAAGTCCTCATCCTCAACTATGTCTCCCCGAGCTGCCCAGTATAATTATTATTTATCTTTATTGCATTTAAATTTTTTTTTTTGCAATATCTTTATGCTTCCTTTAATCTCCTTAACTTAGAAGATGCCGACCAAACCCGACCAACCCCGGTGCCGAACCAAGTCCGGACCCTAGATTCCCTACCCTAGAGTTATGTAATAAGTTTGCACAAACCATTTACAAGCCTATTAAAACAAGTTATCTTAATAGGCACTTCTTTACCCAATCATGTCCCATCGCCATGAACATTATCAACTTCTATCAATTAGATAATCTTGTCTTCTGCACTCATACCATTAATGAATCCTTATGTGCAGAATTTTACAACAACATAATTCGACAAGATAATCTAATGTTTCACACTACTGTCCAAGGGATACCTCTGACTATCACCCCTACTTTGTTGAACCGATTCCTAGGACTGCGACCCTCTCAGTCCACATTTTGCTGCTATCCTCCTAGGAACCCCCCATTTGATCCTCCCTACTCACACATTACCCTAGACACCATCCACTCCTATTTCTATAGGGCAGACCTCCCCGCAAATAGACGTTTCCAAGCCGTTGAACTTCAGGACAGGACTATGCCTTGTATAGAGTCCTGGTCCGCTGTATCTTACCACTCTCCACCAGAGATCTCGGGACTATGCGACCCTTTCATGCTTTCCGTCTGTATGCCCTAGTTCATCACCTTGATATAGACATTGGACTTCATATGTTTCATACCATTCTGCATGCGTCCAGCGTTACAACCCAGGGACGAGTGCGCACACCATTTTGCCACATCATCACATCCCTTCTTCATCACCACGGTCGTGACATTACCGTGGGTGAAATAACCGCTATGACTGACTTTGACAAAATAGGATTTAGGAACTTCTCGTTAGCGGGTCTAGAGGTGTCGGCCACCGGGGTTCTTAGTTGGAGACGACAGCAGGCCGGGGCTCCAATCGACTCAGACGAGGAGATTGACATCGACGTTGGAGACATCGCTGCAGCAGCCCGAGCACACATCGACGAGCCCGCTCCACCGACACTCTACCAGAGAGTGACACATTTAGAGACACAGGTTCAGAGTCTCCGAGAGGAGGTCGAAGCCTATCATATAGAGCAGATGGATGCTCGTCGAGCCGATCGAGAAGTGGCTGATGCACGATATGTTGAGATGATGGCACGATTCGATGCATGGCAGCCTGGCCCATCTGATCATCCCGGTCCCTCGTCCTAGATTTGATTAGTATTGTACTAGTACCTATTTGACTGCCCCTACTCAGTAGGGTTGACTTGTGTTTGACTGTATGACTGTGTTGAACCTTGAGTACCTCCTTTATTCTATAGCTTATGATTACTGGTTTCTTGTCAATTCGGCAGTTAGGATTGTGCTCTGTATAATAGATTAACTTTATTTTTTACTGCTCTACTTGATTTAAAAATTTGTTTCTAAAAATAGAATTTAAAAAACTGTTTTACTTAATTTCAAAATCAGTTTTCATTTTCGACTTAGTTTTATTTTTATTTCAAAAACTACCCCCTTTCAAAACTAGGGCTTTTTCGAAAATGGACTTAGCCTAGGCCCTAACCCTAGAACTGCATGCACCTATAGACTTAGAAGTCAGCATCTCACAAGTACCTTAAGGTACTTTTGATTGATAACCTATAAATGGTTGAGATGCTTAGGTCTTTGCCTTAATTCAAGATGCTTTAAGTCAGTGCATCTGCAGCAATTGGGGCACTAAATACAACTTACACAGCAATCAAGTTGAGTGTCAAGTTTAGAAAATCTAACTTGAACAGAAACACTTAACTTGACTAACCCTAGCAAAAATTACTGTTTCTAGCAATTAGTAAGTAGCTAATAGGGTTAGACAGGTCCTTACAGAGAAAATTGATTGAATTAGTTTAAGTCTAATTATAAATTGGTTCAGTACAGCAAAATCTTACTTATTTCCTTTATGCAATCTTATTCAAGGTTGTAAAAATCGCTAGGCGGTAGTCGGGCGGAGGACTACCGCCTAGCGCCTAGGCGGTGCTAGGCGGCGCTAGACGGCATTAGGCGGCACCACGGTGGGGTGCCACCTAGCGCCTAAGCGGGCCTAGGCGCCGACTTTTACAACAATGATCTTATTTCTGCTATATTTATCTGTTTTGATATATGGCAAAGGGGGAGAGATAGGAAAGGAGAGAGTAAAATTAATTTTCTTTATTCAAAAAGTTTTCAAAAATTAATTTTCTTTATTCAAAAAGTTTTCAAAAATTTTTTTTATTCAAAAAGTTTTCAAAAATTAATTTTCTTTATTCAAAAAGTTTTCAAAATTTTCTTATCCATTATTCAAAAAGTGTTCAAAAATTTTCAAAAATACTTAAGCTTTTCAAAATTGACTAAAGTACTTAAAGTTCTTAAAGCTTTCAAAATTTTTACTTAAGCTTTCAAAATTTTGCTAAGTACTCAAGCCTTTCAAAATTTTCTTACTTAAGCTTGTCAAAAAAAATTTTTAACCTCTATAAGTACTTTAAGCTTAAGTTTTTCAAAACTGTATAAGTACAATGTTACTAAGTACTTAGGTTTTTCAAAGTTATTAAGTACTTAAAGTTTTCCAAATGTACTTTATTTATTAAGTACTTAAGTTTTCCAAATATACTAAAGTGTTTCAAAGCCTACTAAGTACTTAAGCTTTTTAAATCCTACTAAGTACTTAAGCTAACACTTTCAAAACTTTTGAGTACCTTAAAACTTAAAGCTTCAAACTTTTTAAGTACTCTAAAATCATGCTTCAAAAACTCTCCTATGTACATTTAACTTAAGTTATTAAAAGATTTCTAAGTACCTAAAACTTAAGTTTTCAAAGTACAAGTAAAATTTTTTTAACCCCACGAATTTTTGAAAAATCTAGGGGGAGATTCCTTCCAGGGGGAGGGAACAAAATTTAACCTTTTCATGCTTGCTTAAACTTAACTTTTTGAACTAGGGTTGCCATAAATCAAAAAGGGGGAGATTGTTGGTGCAGAATGCACCCAAGTCAAACCTGTGTTTTGATAATGGCAACAGAGGTCAAAAGTTAAGTCTTACTTGTTTTCTAACAAGTTACTCTAGTGTGCAGGAAAAGTTCTAGCGAAGGACTGCTAGGCACTGGCGAAGGAATGCCAGGGTAAAAAGCCCTAGCGAAGGACTGCTAGGCACTGACGAAGGAATGCCAGAGTCAAAAGCCCTAGCGAAGGACTGCTAGGCGCCAGGCGAAGGACAGCCTGAGACTGAAGCCCTAGCGAAGGAATGCTAGGCACCGAGCGAAGGGCAGCTCGGCATCCAAGACTTGACAAAGGACCGTCAGGCAAAAGTCCAACCAGAGGAACGGTTGGCATCAGGTAAATTCTCCCGAGGTGAGTAGGTGAGGGTGTGTTCCCCGTCGAGGGAACAGTAGGCGTCGGTTCGACCTAGGGCTCCATTTTGGAGACCCAAAGTCAGAACCAAGACAGCTAAGGATGTATAAACTAACCACTTAATGTTTTGTTGTGTTTTGGACTAACCCTGGATGCAAGACCGAAGGAATGAGAGTTTGCAACTCAGAGAGCCTCAAAGGAGTGAGGCAATAGCTGACTAGGGCGCCCGGAGTGTCCCGGGCGCCCCCAAGGTGAACACAAAACACACAAATCAGAAGCAAGCTTCGACAGTGCATCCTGCGGGCGCCCCCGTGCTCCCGGGCGCCCCCAGCCTCCCGGGCGCCCCCAATAACATAACATCGAAGCAGCCCCAGCGAAGCCTAAAAGATAAGTGTTTGACCCGGTCAACCCGGACGCCCCGAGCGCTTCGGGCGCCCCGGTCAACATCTATCCCGAGAAGGAAGGGATCAGACGGTGACCGAGATCAAACCGGTTCAAATGCCACGTGGGGGCGCCCCCGACGTCCCGGGCGCCCCCAGGCCCTATATAAAGGGCCCTCGACCCCAGGTTTCAGAGAATGAATTCACTCAACACCTCAAAGCTCTTCTGCTCTCGCGCCTTGCTCCGGAAACCTTCCAACTCGAGCCGACGACGTCCCGCTGCTCCGAAAAAGTCGATCTACTCCGGACGTCGGTAAAGAAGAGTGTCTTTTTATTTACTGCACTTATTTTGTAATCAAATTTTGTAAACTGTTTGCGCCGTATATAGAATTGCCCAAAGTAAACGGTCAACGACCGTGGGCCTTGGAGTAGGAGTCGACACAGGCTCCGAACCAAGTAAAATCGACTGTGTCTCTGTGTTGTGATTTTTAATTTCCGCTGCGTACTTGCTCTAAAAATTCCGAAAAACGATTTTCGATATTCACCCCCCCCCCCTCTATCGGTTTTCTCGATCCAACACTTCATATGGTAATCTGCATATAGATATGTCAATGAAAGTTCTTACTGCAGCTTATGTGCGATGTTCCTTTGACTTGCGGTGTTCAAGTCATCTTGGTCATGGAGACTTATACTTTGACATCTTAAGAAAGCATCTCCAAGGAGGTGTGGACCCAGGATGGTTGGGTATAAGCCGAGGTGACCGAAGATGTTTGAACAGCCTACAAAGGATTCACCACTCCTTGCGAGGAGATGTATACCCAAGGCCTATCGTCGGATTGTTACTCGAAACCTCTGGCCAGAGCATGACATGTTCAGAGTATGAATCTCTGAAATACATGAGAGTAATTAGAATCCGTTGGATGAGAAAGACATTACTTGGGCTAGGTGTGACGTAGTCAGCCTAGTGGGGACTGACACACATAGACCATGTCCTGAACCAAGTGGGTATAAGATGGTGAAGGGAATGAGGCACGATTCATTAAAGCTACTGAAGGGTTTCAGAATAGTTTCTGAGGTCAACTGTTGATCTTTCGATTAATTGGGGATCATGATGTACTACTAGGTGCCACTCATGATCGTTCTATAATTGGTTAATTATAGACGACCAACATAAATCGAAAGCCTATTTAGTCACACGCACTACGAGTAATCCGAGAAATTTAAAATGAGTTGAAAATTAGATTTTCCGATCAAGAGAGATAAGTCGAATCTGAATTTATCAGAGACGCATCGGAAGCATAAAATGGCTAAGTCTTTTGAAGACTTATTGAACGAATTAAATGAGTTTAATTCGTGAGGTCGTGGCTTGGGTTTGGCCGGCCAAAGAGGGTCCCCACCCTCTTTGTTTGGCCGGCCAAATTAAAAGGGGGAGAACCGAATTTTTTTGGTTCAAATTATAAAATAAACCGAGCGCGGTTTATTTTATAAAATTATGGATAAAGAAATTTATATAAAGAAATTTATATAAAGAGATTTATTTTTCATGGAAATTAAAATAAACCTTGGATTGGTTTATTTTATTTTATAAAATCAATAATGAATGATTTACCGTGATAAAGAAATTTATATAAAGAAATTTCTTTCCATAATAAAAGGGGAGACATGGTTGTTTTTATTATAAATTAAGTTATAATAAAAACTTGGCATAATGGAATAATTCATAGAAAAAATTATAAGATAAATTTCTTATGAAAAATTTATTCCGTTAAGAGGAGACTTGGCGATTAAGAGGCTACTATATAAAGGCACCAAGGCAAAGTTTGGAAATTAATCCAAGAGATCAAGGATTCTTGCCTAGCTTCTCTCCCTCTCCTTTTCTCCCTCTCTCTCTTCTAGTGCCGCCGGCCCTAGAGCCCTCCCCCTTTGCCGTGAGCTTCCACCACCAAGAAGAGGCCGAAGAAGAAGAAGAAGCGGGCGTGACTCCTTCCTTCCTCCCGGAATCTTGATTCCGTTCTTCGTTTGGTGGTTAGTCTTTCCATCTCTCTCTTGGTATTTTTGTCGTGCCTTTGGAGAATCTAGTAGTTCTTGTCGGCACGAAACTCGTGGCTTTGCGAAGTCATCCCGAAGAAAACTCGGCGTGGACGCGAATAGAGGCGGAGCTTCCAAGGGATACTACGGTTGGATCTCGTCCCTTTCTTCGAGTTACGCGAGGTATTAAGTAAATTAATTTACTTTCTGCAAAATTTTAAATGTATGATCATGTCTCCACAACATAAGGTTGCATGCTAGATACGTGGTTAAAATAATTTGAGAAATTATTTATGCTAAACCTTCCGCTGCACGTAATTAAATTTTAAAATTACGAACCCGTATCCATGTCAACATGCACCTGGTCCCAACACACCCAACAACCCATAAGAATAGTTCACAAAACTCACAGCAAGTTCGAAGGAACAATATAATCCCAACTCACCTCTAAAAGAACACTCACGGCAAAGATAGCAAGAACCCAATCCAAACCTAACACACAAGATCGTTCGAGACATACCAAAACAAACCCGAGCAGTAGGAATTCTACAGAGCAACCTAAATTCCCAAAACTGATTTCTATGAAGACAATTCAAAAGTTCCTATCAAAATCAAGAAATTCCATTCTAAAACCAAATAAAACTATCACCGATCATCTTACTTAAGTGGTGGTCGACGGAGACAGCTTCGCGTGGAGGGAAAACTGCAAAGAGACTTGCGGGAGGAAGGTTGCGGTGTGTGCGATACCGTCGATCCTGCTGTCGTGAGCAAGGGCACCCAACCTTCGGCGTATGGGATGATCAGAAAAAAAAACAACCAAGGAAAAGTGCTCGCCACAGGAGCTGGCTCGGGCGACGACGAATCTTGGCGTCGGCGATCGGCTCAGGGAGAGAAAGGATGGCATCGCTGGCTCTCGCTCATGGCAGGAGAAAAGGGGCAGTGATCAACCGCAAGGAGCGGTTACTGTGTCGGGCGAGAAGGAGAAGTCAGCGAGAAAGCTAGGGCACGGGCGAGGGCGATTCGGCGCTCAACTTAGGCACGGTAGGCTATTTAAAGGAGAAGTTTATAATAAATAAACATATATATATATATATATATATATATATATATATATATATA
Source organism: Boesenbergia rotunda (assembly GCA_024364735.1). Lineage (NCBI taxonomy): Eukaryota > Viridiplantae > Streptophyta > Magnoliopsida > Zingiberales > Zingiberaceae > Boesenbergia > Boesenbergia rotunda. Next base: position 300,486 of record JAGFNQ010002088.1, on the reverse strand, counting down.
TATATATATATGAAAAAATTAATCTTTTCCTCAAATAACTCATAACTAACCAATTTTGCACCTCAATTAATCTCGTAATTATTTCCAAAAACTCCAATAAATTATTCTAAATTTTTCACATGATTAATTCTAAATCTTTAATTCCTGTTTATATCAATTATATATAAATTTATATATATAACTATATGTATTTATTTATTTACCTATTTTATTTTATTTACTGTATCCTTTTAATAATAATAATATTATTATTAATTAAACGTAATTTTACAGTAACAATCCCTCCTTCATAATGACTCCACGTATATATTTTAGAAGTGGATAAATCAGGAAGCATACGAGCCTTTGCCGAAGAAAAATTAGATATTTATATTAGTGTGTCAATTGCGGTACATTGGAGAAAATTTTTTTTCTAATGAGATGATAATTCTAAAAATATTGATCGCTGGGATAGATCTTCGTAAATATTTTTTGATTTATTCTTTGATGAAAATATTTTATGAGATTGAATTTATTTTTTCAAAACTAATCGATTTAAATAAATAAATATTTGAATTTTAAAAAAAAATGAAGATTGAGACAGACGGCCACTGCCAGCTTACACGTGAGTCCTGTGTTTGAACAATCAAGGACGTTTTTTTTAATTTCAAAATTCACACATTTTGATCAAATTAATAAAAGTAATTTATTATTGATTTATTGCAGCCGTTGTACCAAAAAAAAAAAATTAACGAAATTTTTTCAACCTCAGACGATTAATCCGGCCTACAAAAATATTCCACCGCCTGCAAGGATAAATTAGGAAGCGCTCACGGTGGACGATCTAGAAGTTCAACGTCCCAGGATTCGTATCTCATTTGAAGGAAATTTTTTACAAATACGTCATAGTTGAAGATTGAACCGCGAATACTTCGGATAGTAATTAATCATTTTATCACCGTACCATAGCCAGGGGCGCAGCCATTGTACCTGAAGTTGTTATTATTGATATACTAAAAAATGTTATTATTTAACACAAGGAGATCATGCCTGCCTAACTTCTCCATCTTAGTCTTGTTTCACGTTTTTTATTTTTTTTTTAACGTTTGATTTGGGCTAAAAAAACAAATAATCATAATCGACGGAATCGATTGTCAGCCAAGTCTCCGTCATGTGAAAATTATGATTTTTTTTTTCTTCTAAGTCATTTTCTTCAGTTATTACAGGAATTAATTCAATTAATAAACTGCTGGACAATTTAATTAATCAATTTAAGTAAACTAATAAATTTCGATTGATGGACTGGATTGGTACCGTACAATTAAATAATAATGATTAGGAGAGTAGAAATGAGAGAGTGAAAATCATAGTGAATGACGTGACATTTTACATGCACGATCTTCGACGGGTTTACCGTACCCCCAGGGTATAGTTTGATTCGGGGCGGCGGCCGAAGGTCGCCGATGGTGTCCAAGCGATAATCAGTCGTGTACATATAAAATATCACATCATATCACGTCATGTCATATTATTCACTATGATTTTCACTCAATCATTTTTATTCTCCCTATTATTGCTCGCAATTAAAATGTCAAGTTGGTAAGCCAATTGGGTAGGATGATCCGGTCAAACTAGTTGATCTAGATATAATACTTGAATTTGGCTGAATTCGCGTGTGGCTTTGCTTGCACCACGTGAATCATGTTATTTAAATTAAAAATATTTTTATAAATCTTATACTATTTATTGTAATAAAAATTATAATTGTAACTAAATTTTTAACAACAATTTTTTTTCATGCAAATTAATCATCAATTTAGAAAGACTAATTTAGTTAGTTATACTACTATAATTATTTAGACTAAAAAGGTTGACTGATTCACTAGCTTCAGGTCATTTGATTCGATGAAGCGATCCTATTAATTTGGGAGACACTATTTCATTTGAATCGAAGTTAACTTATAGATCTATTAAATTTATTATCGAGTACTGGAATTTGTAATAGTCAAATTAAATAAAAAATATATCATTTAAAATTATTCCTTATGGTCATTGCCTTCAGAATTTGTAGTTTGCTTTTCCTTATCTTTGTTATTGATCCTCTTTCACTTCTTGCTCGCATTTTGAGAACCAGATGCTAAGTGAGCACTTTCAGATGTCTCAATCTTCAGTCTCCCCTCCTCTTGCACGCATTGAGCAATAAGCTTATTCAATGTCCACTTTTCCTTTTGAGTATTATACGATATCTTAAAAGGAGTGAATCATACAAGCAGAGACATCAAGACGAAATGCACTAACATACTCTCAGACATATCGAGTTTTAGTGCTTTCAGACTTGTCGGTATATTGGACATCTCCATAATGTACTCCCTTATATTTCCTTTACCATTGTACCGCATGGTTACCAACTTCGTAAGAAGTGTGGTAGTCTCGACCTTTTCATTTGAGGTGAATCGGTCTGCCAGTTGGTTAAGGAAACTCCTAGCATCTTCACTCTCTGTTATTGAGCCTTTTATTTGTGCTGGTATGGAAAGCTTCATGATAATTAGACTCATGCGATTTGATTTCTCCCACAGCTGAATTCAACCATCTACTCTATAGTGCTAGCACTGGTCAAAGGTACGGGACGATCATTCCTTAATGCATAGTCCAAGTCCATGCAGCCTAAGACTACGATCACGTATTCTTTCCATTTAGCAAAATTCGAACCAGTTAATGTTGGGATGTTATTAATGTTGGCAGTTACAGATTGCACTGAAAAAAAAATTATTTAAGTTCACGATTTAACTAAAGCCAAGAACATATATATAATAAAATTATACAAATAAATAAAATTTTAAATGCATATTAAATGGGCTCCTTATGAGATACCAAATACAACATTGTATTTTAGTGTAGATTAAAATATAATTTGTTAGCGGTACTCTTTGATATAACTCAACCTTTAATTGGCCACACAATGTGCTTTCCTTTGGGCCGCCCCATTATGCGCATAATATGAAACTTTATATGAGTTATATATTTTGGTCCATAGCTTACAACAACTTTAGTCTGCCACGCAATATGCCTTCCTTTGGGCTGACATAGTTTGTGCATGATCAGAACAAAATATATTATGTCCAATAGTTGTAAACTATCTTAAACATATATCTGGCATAAAAGTAACCTTCCTTTGGGCCGATTACTCTTAACATAGATATATGTCTACCAATACAAAATGTACTAAATCTATCTAAGATGTCTTCCTTTGGGCCGACATAATAGTTCAATTTAGTGACACGTTATATAGATAGACCTAAGAAAATTCTAGTTATTTAATCGAACAGATAATTTCTTTATTAGTTTTAATGATCGATTGATACCATACGGTAATCAAATGGTATAATTCAATTGATTATCCCAATCGATCTAAAAGCTTAATATATACGACTAAATGATCATATATAGAACCTTCCTTTCGAAATTAAATTTTCTTTATGGTTCTATAATTAAATAATATTATTTAATTTCTTGATCATTATGCATTAAAAGAGAATATTTAATGCATCAGTTTATATATATATTATAATATATATATACTGTTTACGTATATATATTTTTTTTTATATTTACTGTTTCACGTGACAGTTACGTTTTTTTTTCATCCGTGAAACCATTTCTTTTGCAAAAAAAAATAATAATAATTTAATCAATATCATTTCTAATTCATCTTATCATAAATTTAAGATGATAATTGATTAAATCAAATTTATTCTATTCACAATTTTAGACTTGATAATCAATTGATTGACCAAGTCAATCGATTAAACCATCACATTTTAACTTAAAATTAGATTAAATATGATAGTTCTTCCGTCGTTTTCATATGTTTGACATAAAATATGAAAAACTTAGAAAACAAGTCTATCCTAGAATTTTCTTTTACATGATTTTCGACGAAAAAAATTGTATTATACTAGGAAAACTTAATCTAGCATACATACAATAAATCGACGAAAAAATTTAAACTTTATTGCCACAAAAACCGATGAAACAAAGTCAAGGCTCTGATACCAATTGATAGAATATTGTGTTTTCTCCTAACCGCATGAATTCTAGAAACAAAATAAGAACTCGAAGAGAAAACATAATGTATATAAACATGAATCTATTGTTTCATCGAATCATGACATAACGAAATAATAGGTATAAACCGAAAGACAAGGAACCTGATTGAAGAGTCATTGTCCTTGTCGTAGCGTCGTCGGCTTGATCCCTGTGGAAGAAGATGCAGCAGAAAGAGGAAGGAGAATCTTCCAAGAGGCTTAGGTTTGACGGCGCCGTAAAGTTTCTTGTCAATGGGGAACAAGAAACTAGGTCATAAAAATCACCTAAACCCTTGGGGACCCCCCCTTTATATAACAATCCAATCTGTTATCAGCACATAGATAATAACAGATTGGTCTAAAGGGTTTTATACATTGAACCCGCATCCAATAATCCGAAACCTAATAAACATAAGTTAAATCACTTTAAAGGCTCAGATTATATTTACTTGTGCAACTTACAAATAAGCCCACCTAATAGAGATAATAATAATATCCAACAGGTGGAAGGCAAGGCTTTTTAGAGCCAAGTAGGACATGCTGCCAGGTGGAAGGTAGGCAAGGCATTTTAGGCAAAGACGTTCACTCCTAGTGTGTCCATCAATCCGTCCCAGACTAACACAGAGAAGAAAAATCATGGGAGCTACTAGCTATTATTCAAAATACAATGACTCAATTATAGATGACAGGCAAAAGACGATTCGTAATTTGTTCGCTCTTAGCATCTCTACCAATCTGTTCCAAGTCAACACAGAGGAGATAAATCACGGGAGCTACTAGCTTGGATATTGTGATTGACACGTAGAAAGGATAGACATACTAACTTTAATAAATTTTAATCTCTAAATCTCAAGACGACAAGATTCACATATTAATTATTAATCCATCTTATGAAAATTATAATGACTCAATTATAATAACAACCAAGTACAAACTATATAAGACAAGTTCTACTGTACTCGAATCCTATCACTAGGAAAGTAAAAGAAGAGTCATAGACCGCCCACTGCGAGCGCTTCCTGATTTACCCTGGCGGTCGGTGGGAAACTTTCGTGTGGCCGGGCCGGTTGCCCGAGGTTGGTTGAAAAAACCTCATTAATCTTTTTTTTTTGTCATAGAGTAGTGCTGTCCAAATTAGAGAAATGACTTATCTTGCAAGACACAAATGGATATTTATTTATATGGTGATGTCCAAGGAGATTACAAGTTATAAAATTGATTAGTTAACATAGTCTTAGAAGGACATGCTAAATTTTAATATGATAATATAATTGACATATTGGAACATCATCGATTAACCAAATACATCATGAATTTTTAATAGCTTATTAACTACTAACCTCTAACATTTTAAATATATAAGAGGTGTTTAAATTTGTTTAAACAACAATAGGTTTATATACTCCTTAAGCATGGGGAGATTATGCTCTTCGTTGTAGTTGTACATCACCCTCACCATCCTCGCACTATTCAAACAAGCCTTTACAAAATCTTGAGAGAATGTTGAGGTCGATGAACCGAAGCTTTCCTTGTTGAGCTCCTCCCACTCTTCATCTATCATTTGCATCACTTTTTCCTTTGCAACTTCCAACGACCAATGTGGGTTCTCCTTCATCATGCAAGCCAACAACGAGCCATCCCTCCCATTTTGTTTTTCGTCCTATAATTATTATGCATACACGATAAATTCATTATCCTCTTAATTACTATAGTATATATAATCATTAAAAATACAAAATTATCCACCTTTGCACTTCCCAAGTCATCCCAAAGACGAAGAATTCTCGCAGGACAATATATGAGACTTGGGAGATCCTCGCAGAGATCATTTGTTGAGCGATGCCCTAATAGAAAATACATGTGCATTAAGGCTGCAGGAACACCACAAGTAATTGTGGCAATCTTCATGTAGTCATCCCTTGTTGGGACTTGGTCCTTTGACAACCATTTTGCTTCCACTAAAAATGCATTGCTTAATTGTATCCACTGTAAACAAAATCAATTCTAATCAAATTTAGTATAATACAAAAAAACATATTTTAGTAGAAGACCAACAATTCATACCGATTTCTTTAGATGTTCAATTGGATTCCATCCATGTTCCTTGAGCACAATCTCGGCAATCTCATTGATAGTGCTATTTAATGCCTTGAAGCATGCCCTCATGTAGTTGGGAAGTGAATCCATTGAAGATTGATCCCAACTGCAACGGTCATAAAATTAAGTCAGTACAATAAACTCACTCTAAATAAAAATTCAATTATATTAGTTGGTGAAATAAACATGACTAAGTCTAGTCATACCTTTCAATGGCCTGTACGAAGAGATAGAGATCATCGAGCGATGCTTCCACATCATAAATATCATCAAGAAGATAAACAAACGCGATGATCTTCGAGAGAACAATCCTATAAGTTGAAAACTTAGGGCTTGGTAGGCATGTCATTGTCCATGTGTACCACTTCAAGGATTGATCGCGAGCAAAGCCTAGCTCTTGCCCTAACTCTGACTTCTTCCACCACCTATATACGTATACATATATAATCAAATAAATAATAAATTAATCAAGCAATAATTAAGGTTTTAAATGAATCAATCATTCTTGAATAAATTTAGTGTTCTATTCAGTAAAGGTTTGTTTATGCACATTCAGTATACATAAAGTTAATTAAATAAACAACTTCAACAACTCATTAAAATAGGTAAATAAGTTTGAACACATAATAATGTCACGGATAAAATTTGTGAATCATGTCATCAACAAAACTCTTATGCAACTTGCAAATAAACAAAGAAACTCTTGAAATGAAAATAAACAAATTTATAATATCAAGCTCACTAACAATCAAATATGTTTAAAAATATAAAAAATTCAAACCAAGTTTAAATCAATTTCAAATCTCTTAAAATAGAAATCAAGCCAAGGTTGAACAACCTTTTTAACAGTTTGGCTTATTTTAAACTCGGCTTAGCTTGGTTCAAGTATCCTACCAAATAAATTTGAACATCACAAAGTTTGATTGAGCTTGACTCATTTATAACCCTAACAAAAATTAACCAAAACTAAAAGTATATATACCTTGTGACTTCCTTTAGTTCCTTTTGATGCAGTGACTGGAGCATGGTGAAATCCATCTCCCCCAATTCTCGAACATGCAAATTGTGACAGAAGTTGTCACTACCGAGATACTGCCTGGCTTTGAACCTCTGCGAGGTCATATGAGATGGAGCCTCCACCACCTGTTCAACAGCCACGGCAAACTCTGGCCCCAAAGATGCCATGTAGGACCTGAGATGATGGCTACTGAATTCATTGGCCCTGTAGAGTATTAATTCCCCACCAGTATTCAAATTCGACGCTTCAAATAGATTCATCAGTCCATCCATCTCCTTGCTGAGAGATGCCATGAACTCTCCTCTACCATCATGGAATCTGTGCAGCACATCTAAAGAGATATATAGATAAGAAGGAATTAATTAATTTAATTTCATCATGTAATACAAAACGACAAGAAGCATAAACCTCAGTTACCTGTCGAAACAGGGTATCGAGATTGCCTCAGTAACCGAAACAGAAGGGCCACTTCCGCGATGCTGCTGGCTTCGCCATCGGCGATGGTGAATCGCTTGTCGTACAAAGAATGCATCTTGGCTTGAATCTCTTCTTCGAAATGGTAGTCGATGGCGAGCTTTTGAAGGGAGTCTATGAACAGCAAGGTCTCCTTGTCTCCTCTTGTCTGGTCATCAAACATCCTCCTCACTTGGCTCAACCGGTCGCTGTGCCTCAGGCACAAACTCTCCTACATTCATTCATTCATTCATGCATAAACAGAATCAATTAAACCAGAAGAACAGGAACCAATTAATTAATTAATGTGCATGCATGATAATATTAAGCTGAGAGTAGTGGCCAGTACTCACTTGATCTTCATGGATTCGTTGCTTCTGCAACTGATGAAGCCGCGGCATGGCGATGGGAGTAGTAGTGCTAGGCTTATTGGTGGTGTTGGTGTGGAGAGAAGCCATAAACTTGGGGTTGAGGAAGGAGGAGCACTTCGCCAACATCTTGCTCTGGATTACTAATCGTATAATACCTCTGTGTTTGATAATTAAGCAGAGGCGCGCGGGAGGCTATTTATAGAAGTGGAACCAGGCCGGTTTCTCTGTATACTTGTGCATCCGCATTAAAATGGACGATTAATCTTTATCTCAGACATTTACATTTCAATCCTTAGCTACGATGTATTTTACAGAAATTTTTTCTCTAAATGGGACGTGAGCCCTGGGACGTTGGGCTTCTAGATCGGTTATCACGAGCGCTTCCCGATTTATCTTGATGATCGATGGGAAATTTTCGTGAGGCCGAGTCGATCATCCGCACCAAGGGAGATGCAAACGAGATCCTCTATCCCGAGAATCCCATGCCCCTATGTCCCGGACTCGCCGTCGATGACCGGCGAGTCCTCCGATCGCCGATCAAACACCATCATTAATCTCCGATCGTCGTCCCGAATTAAACGATATCCTAGTAGAACAGTGAATCGGTTGAGATCGTCACAATTGCGATCTCGCCGGATTCGATGGTGAATCCGGCGAGATTGCAATTGTGACGATCCCCGACCGGTTCACCATACCTTCTAGGATATAATTTTGTTTGGGGCGGTGACCGGAGGCCGCCGATGATATCCGATTAATGATCGAAAGACTCGTTGGTCATCGTCGACGAGTCGGGATACAAGGACAGAGAATTATTGGGAACAAAATATTTATTCTCATGAAGATGGTGACCGAGGGCCCCTCTTGCGTTTGAAAAAATTAATGGCCATTTTTTTAAAGATAAAATAAAATAAAATAGGCAATTGAAAGGGAAGAGCCAATCAGGGAATACTATATTTCGTAGTTCATTTCATCTTAAGGAAATTTATTTTATAAATAATATTAATTGGGAATTAATATTAGTAATAATTTAACATCTTTCCATATATCATTGCTTCATAACTACTAAATTTTCATCCTTACAAAATAAAGATTAAAATATAATAAAAGCAATATATCCGTCCTATGTACATGTTATCTATAGTATCTATTGAAACAAATTAACGAAAGATAGAAAGGACCATCTTATACCACCAAAAGCCATCAAATTACCCTAAAGAATAACCCTAAGGTATTCAAAGAACAATGATATTGAAATTGCAAAAACAACATTATTTACTGTTATTTTTTCGAATAACATCATTAGGATATTTCATTTTTTTAAAAAAAATTCAGTACCACCATGATAAACACACCCTTTGATTAATTGCTAAAATAAAATAGCTGTCAAGATATTGTTTCCATTAAAAATATTTTTATTCTAATATTGTTATCTGCATAAATTAATTTTTAATATTTTGATGTAATGATTTCAGATGGGACTCGGCGGCTGCCAGGCATTGGGAAGCCACAATTTCTCGTGTACAAACACGAGGAACATGAACACGTAAATCCATCTTAGGAATATTTCTCGTTATTCAGACTGAAAATAACATTTTGATGTTGAGTCGGCTTAAAATTTCTTCAAAATCGGCTGATGGAAATAGGGCCGCAAATGAATCAAAGTCATTCGTAAATTATTCGGAGCTCGATTCGATAGAAATTCGTTCGAACTCGTTTAATAAAGCTCATTAATATTAACGAACCAAACTCAAACTCAATAGTTTTCGACTTATTAACTAGTGAATAGGCTCGTTAATAAACTCGTGAACCAATTCGTAAAATATAAAATTAATATTTAACATTAAATATATAATTTTAACATTTTTATATTTAATAAATATAAAAAATCCAATAAAGCTCATTTATATAGATAAAATCATAAATTTTAATAAATATTTTATATTTTTTAGAATATATAAATTTTTTTAATAAATTGATGAATAATTTAATTAATAAATTATATTTGGTAAGTTCGTTTAGGACTCGAATATTAAGTTCGAATATGCTCGCGAGTTATCATTATATTCGATAAATTAAGTTCGAATTTGGTATGATAATAAATGAATCAAACTTAAATCCTTATGTATTCGATTCGATTCGATGACGTCCTAGATGGAAATGCTTGTTTTTTTTTAAAAAAAAACAAAAAAAGAAGACTTTTCTTTTGAGAAGTCATTTTCTTCCGTTATTGCCGGCCAGTATAAGTTCTTGTCGATGTCGAGTGGATTTGACTTGTGGTTTTGTGTAGGCCAATCGAGCCAATGAATTAGGAAAGAGACTTGTCTGGTTAGGTAGGGGCTAACAGTTATATAGTTTGTTTGATCTGGTTGAATTAGTACTGAGTTGATGGATCCGGTCGAATTAAGTCGATAAATCTAAATCACTAGTTGATTTGGTGAGTTAAACGTGTTAATTGGATTACATAGTTCTAGTCAATGGCCAATTGGGTTGAATGATTAGGTCAAATTAGTTCATTATAAATAAAAAAATATTAGATCATGGAGTAAATGAATCATAGATAATCGGCTCGATCCCATGAAAATTTTCTATCGATCACCAGGGTAAATCGGAAAATATTCGTGGTGGGCGATCTAGAAGTTTAGCGTTTAAGAGTTCACGCCCTATTTGAATTTTTTTTATATAAAATATGTCATAATTAGGGATCGAAATGTGAATATCTGAGTTAGCGATTAATCGTCCTATCGCTGTATCATAATCTCGAGGGCCAAACTGGTTCATTATAGGATGTTGAGAGTTTGATTAGCTTAAGTGAAAATTTACATGCTCTTTGTTTAACACGTTAAATCCTCATTTACGTGGCGTGAATAGACATGATTTAAATTATTGACGTTATAAATTATTCACATTATTTAAATTTAAAATATTTTTATAAATTTTATACACTTAGTATCTTACAGATTATTAAATTTATTGATTTATTATGAATATTGAAAATAATCTTCAAGCTATAGGAACATAAATGATTTTATAAAAATATTATTAATTAAAAACTTTCTTTTAAATATCAACTAACAAGATATTTATATAGACCCAAATTATAAGACAAATAAAAAAAATCTAATATAGAGACTCCAATTCCTAATTAGTAGAGAAAGGAATTAGTAAAGAAATTCCAATTGAAAGGAAAAATTCTTAGCAATTTAAAATATAAAAGATAATAATTATTAAAAATAATTAAAATATTAAAATTTTATAAAAAAATAATTTACTAAAATTAATAAAAATTTAACGAATAAAAAAATAAATTTTATTTGTATATAAAAAGGATTTTTTTTTACCGAAGTAGAAACACTTTCAAATTAAATCTTTAAAATAAAATTTGATTTTAAAACTTTTAATAACTTTTTCAAACAGTCAAGATACAATGGTAAATATTTGAAAATTCAGATTTTTTTAAAAATAATCTTCAAAGTAGTTTTAAATTTAAAATATTAATTTTTAAAAAATTATTCATAAAAAATTATTCAGCGACTCGAAATTTTTTTTATGAATAGATATAATTTGTGTCTATCATATAAAATAATTTAAAACAAATTAGATTTAAAAAAACTTTCTAAAAATTTTTCAAGTAAACATGAAATTTTAAAGAAATTTATTCAATCATAGCAATTTAAATAAAAATACTAAATTCTAGCATATACAAAAAGCATCTAACAATTCAATATAGATGTAGGAACTCAAAATAAATTTCTATCTACCAAATTTATTATAAATTTTGGTGAAATATAATTTTTAAGTATTTTTATAATTTGACCCTATACTTTTTTAAATACAAATTAAGTTATCTAGAATATCTAATTTTTTAATCTTGAAGGAACTTTGAATTCAAATTTTTTTCTAGCATTTCTATTTTATCTTTTAATTTTATATTTTCAAGTTTAATATTATCGAGATCTACTTACAAGCATGTATTTTGTTTCTTTGTATCAATGTATTTTCTCATTTTGCATAAAGATCTACTTAGCTTTTTTATAGCATCATATAATTAATCAAAAGGTAAGAGTCGTACTTTACTTACTATGTCAGTCTCGTCGATAGATGCTCTCCATTCATCAGTGCTTTCTATTGAAGTTACTTCATCATCGTCCTCTTGGTGTTTGCTGTAAATGCTACACTGGCATAGTTCTTGTATTAGGACTATTTTAATGATGATTCGTCCCATGTTGTTTTGAGATTCTTGTGTTTGAACTTTCTCATTCCTTTCTCTTGTCTTTTTCCTTGATCTTCAATCTCGGGCAGTTATTCTTGATGTATCATTCGTTGCAGTTATAGCACCTTATTTTCTTCTTAGGAACTTCTTGGCCTGTGACTCATTGAATTTATTAGTCTTAAATAAATTATTGAACTTCCTTACCATGTACGCCTTTTTAGCTTTGTCAAGAGAAGTGTCTGAACCAGGTTCGTCTACTTTGGCTTGTAGTCCTAGGTTCTGATTTGTATCATTTTTTAACCTTGCACATCTAGATTCATGAAGTTCAAAAGTAGAGAATAAACTTTCTAAACTACTTACCTCGAGGTTCTTGGAGATATAATAGGAGTCGACTATTGACATCCATTCTAGTCTTCTCGGAAATGCATTTAGGGTGTTCCTTAACGAATTCCGATTTATTATCGTTTCTCCGATATTGTTGAATCCAGTGATCAACTCCTTGAGTTTTATGTGTAGTTGAGCTACCGTTTTCTCTTTTCCATTTGAAGGCTTGTTAGTTGATTCCGGAGCAGGTTGCGTTTTGCTAACTTAGCTTCAGAGATTCTTTCATGAAGTTCTAGGAACTTTTTGCAAAGTTCTTTGGTAGAGACATAGGTGCTGATTCGGTTGACTTCTTGTGGCAGTATGTTGAGTAAATATAATTCAACTTTACCATTTGCCATGAAATCATCCTTTTACTTTTTCGTCCATTGGCACTCTTTAATTTCTCCTCCGTCCTCGTTCTTTGATGCTTCAAAATCATATTTAATAATTAATAAAATTTTGAATTTGATTTTGAAGAATACCTCTATGTTCTTTTTCCAGACTATGAATTCTCCCTTGAACTTCGGTGGGTAGATGCTCGATCAGGCCATCATCTTTGTTGGAAAGCGTATTAATAATCTCCTTTATTAAAGACAAACAAGCCTCTTACATACGTTGGAAAGCATAAAAAAGAGTAGGAAAGTAAATACACGTTATTGTAGTAAATTCCTAGTTTTAGGAGGTTATTTATAGTCCAACAGTCAAATGTTACCATAGTTGACATGGAACTGGAGGCTCCTCCAAGGTGATCTAGGGCATCTCAGTTGGATAAAATTTTATCCACGCAGCAACGTTTATTTTTTGGTTACTGTTCACTTGAGGCGCCTCAGTTCCGACCTAGGCACCTTGGCTACTGTTCATTCGAGGTGCCTTCAGTCACAACTGGGCGTCTCAATTCCCTTTTGTTGCAGCTCCAGGTTTGGCATGTTAAATTCGGCAACACAAAACCAGGATTAGAAAATTTTTCGGCAATTTATCAAAGATGTTTAGGATTTCCGAAACTTAACAGGGGTTTAAGTGAAAGAAAACCTAAACTGAGGGTCTAAGTTGGCATGCTGGAAGTTTGGAGGGGGTTATACACTTGAAAGTTAAGTTAAGGGCTAAATCTTGCTAGATTAAAGGTTGGAGGGTTTAAGGGTTTAAATCCTAGACCTAAGGGCTCATTTGGGATCAGCTAAACGAGGAGGGCTAAGGTGAAAAAGGGACAGCCCTAAATCCCTCCTCGTCTCTTCAACGCCCGAAGCCAACCCAAAATCACCCGACGCCGCACTGCTCCCTGCGGTTTCCCCTCTCCTCGCGATCAAAGCAACCGAGGGCTCGATTTCTTCTTCTCTGTCTGTAGCTGACATCGACGACGTCGACCACGCGCAGTGGAGCTCCGATGCGTCTATCTCCTTCTCCTTCTATTCCTTCCTTCTCGGATTTGGCCGATGCCCTAGAATCCTCTTCAACCTAACTTCTCCTCGGAGCTGGGGTGGGCGATCAGAGCCTGGAAGAGTTGATGAGAATTGACACTGCTGACCGAGCACCTCGCGGACGAATCCGATCGGGTAAGGATGCTTTTGCCTGGATGTTTCGTTGGTTCTAATCTTGAGTTGCTAGATTGAGGTTCCACCTGTGTTTTGATTTGGATCTAGTGTGGGATGATCTGAGTTCCGGATTGATTTGGATCGGAATTGGATCATAGGTTGTAGTATTTTGGTGATGGTGGCCATGAGTTCCAATTGTGGATGAGCTGCGACATATTTGGGTCAATAGCTGTCTTGTCTTGGTTGTTGCTGAGAGCTGCATTTTTGGAGCTTGATGGAATATTTTGTATTAGGATGTGTGTTCTTTTGATTTTTTTTGCTACAATGAGCAGTTCTTGGTTTTGTTTTAGTATAGTGCACAATTAGGAGTTTCGGATGGTTACCTGATTGAACAACAGATCTTAGAAGAATTCCTATGGTGTTATAATCTGTTTTATTGTGATTCTGCTCCAGCTATCACCTTGGGATACCCCTGCTGTGATCTGTGTGGAATTGGATTGAGCTGGGATAGGCGAATGCAAGCTGGGGGAAAAAGGATAGTGCAATAGGATTCATGATTATCATATAATTTTCGTTGATTTATGGTTCTGTTAGTTTTGTTGTGAGGGTTGTTGCCTTGGGATCAATGTGTTTTCAGTTGTATTGTTTTGGAATCTGATTGGGATGAAGCTGTGAGGCCATGAGTTAGATCAGGTTGTATGATAATAGTTTGAGCTAGGGTTCTGTTTTGGAATCTTTATCTATTTGGTGATAGATGAATTTTGTTTTAGGAATTAGGCTTGATTTGGTTTAGTGTAGATGAAGTGTTGTAAATCAGTAGGTGGATTTGAAATCTGTTCTTAATTGGATTAGGTTTGGTTGAGGATTAAGATCGGATTAGTCCTTTGGTTGTGGAGATACATAGTTTAGCTCGATGTTGTTTTGTTAAGATAGCTAAGCTTTGATTTATAATACAGGGCGTTGATCAGATACGGATACCTGGACGCAAGGGGTTCTCTACGTACGAGTTCCTTTATCGGAGGCGGGTACCCCTGACTTATCTTTTTAGATATTATCTTACTATTATGCATAGTTTGTTATAGATAATAGTAAGTTTATACACTGTACTTATCTTTGTGTATTATGATCAGATATATGTTGTTTAGATGACTCCTGTTTAGTTCTATACAGTCTCGATATTTGCCATGCGTTCACATGTGCTCAGATATGATGGTAGGTCACATAGTACCTGTAGTTGTATTGATTTCTAGATATACCTTGCATGGATACATAGGGTAGAATGGTTAGATCTGGATACATGTGTTAGACCTATACCTTTCCCACCGATGTGTGATTGGATTGATTCCTAGATATACCTTACATGGATACCTAGGGTAGAATGGTTAGATATGGATACAAGTGTTTGACCTATACTTTTCCCACCGATGTGTGGTTGAGAACCTGGTTAGTGAGGAAGGGGTTGTTGGCATACTTTACCCTCTAGGTTGTATTACTGAGCTGTAGGCTCTGTACAATTGAATACTGGCGATCATCGGCTCCCTTAGGGTCTGAGCCCGTCGCGCAGACAGGATTCTGGTTTGATTGAGCTATTAGCATGATGCTATGATCATGATGGAGACCATCGACTCCCCTGAGTCTGAGCCCGTCCCCAGTCATGTTTTAGGTTGCATATTTGCATTGCCACAGGTGCTGGGCATCATATTTGCATAGCCACAGGTGCTGGGCTACATATTGCATCCGCCATAGGTGCTAGGCGTCATATTTGCATAGCCACAGGTGCTGGGCTACATACTTGCATTGCCACAGGTGCTGGGCATCATACTTGCATAGCCACGAGTGTGGGGCTTCATATGTTGTAGGCCACAAGGGTTTGGCTTCTCTATGCAACCATGAGTGGTTGGCTTGTCTGTTTTCTGTTCACCCGACCGCCGGTCTGGTGGTGGCTGAGGTGCGTACAGAACAGATCTTTGCATCGGATGTATAGGATGCATTTCACCTTTGTTGGTGCTTATTGTGTTTGAGTGCTGTATATGTTTGATATACCTTTACAGGTGGCATACACATTTGGATTGTGTATTATTCTTGAGGTTATATAGGGGATTGATTACACCTATCTGTAGGATAGACGGACTCTGGTATGTATTTTCCCTTAGTCTTCAGTTATGCTTTATCTTCTATATTCGAGACTGTATCAGCATGATTCTTATTGTTATTTATAGCTTGCTGTGCATATATGTTTCTGGTATCCGCTGAGTTTATTTGGACTCACCACCGTTGCCCATATTTTTGTTTTCAGGATGATTGATCGCCGGAGGAGCCCCAGTTGCCAGTCCCAGGTTCCTACGACTCCAGTGATGGGTGCTTCCGCGTAGTTCTCTTTTCGTTGCGCTTTATTATGTGGTTTGTATTGGTTTTAGGTCGTGGAACTTGTATCGCATTTCATTTATCTTGGTATTGTATTTTTGAGTCCTCTGATGGACTATGTGTTTGTGATTTTGTCGTAAGTCGGACCGGTCCGCAGTCAGGTATGAATTATTTTATGTTATGGTTATACTATGTCTTGATTTTGAGGCCTGAGGCCAAATTTATTATCTGTGTGTGTATGTATGTGTAAATTGTCCGCCGGACAGGGGAGGTGCTGTCCGATTTTTATATTGGAGCAGCGACTCCTGGGTCTCGGGGCGTGACATGGCATCCGAGATGACCTCAATCACAATTGAGACACCTTAGGCCTTCAAGGCTTCCAAATTGATGTTTTTGAACTCGCTCGCTTGGGTGATGCTCCAGCCATCCGGAGTTGAGCTCACATGAACCTGACTCCAACCCGTTGGGACCTTGTCATTTGCTAGAGGGGGGGGGGGGCGTTGAATAGCAACTTTTCGATTTTCTTCCTACACGTTGTTAGTGTGCAAGCGGAAATACAATTAAACTAAAACTAACAACCCAGAAGACAAACCGATTTACGTGGTTTGGAGATGAAACTCCTACTCCACCGCTGTCCGTAAGGTGGACGATCCCGATCCGTCGGTGGATGACTCCCCGGAAGGCCTACGGCAAGCTCGTGTAGCTCCTTGTGGGTGGAGAAATCTCGCCACAACCTGCAACACCTTCCTGAGCTCTTAGACTACTAATTGCCCTTTAACCAAAGTCAATTTCGTCAAGAACTCTCAACTAAAGCCGAGTTCTCTTAAATAGAGCTCAAGGCTGAAAAGATCGTTACCAGTCGACTACCCTTGAATCAGTCGATTGGTCCCACTTAAATTCGAATGTTACAGCCTAACGTTCGAATTCCAGCTGCCATCAGTTGACTGCCCCGGGATCAGTCGACTGATCTTTCTGTGGACTTCATCAGTCGACTGATTCAACATCAGTCGGCTGGTCCACCCCTAAACCTAAGGTTTCCCTTCCCGAGTACAATTATCTCAGCACTCGAACCCTAGGATTTCCATAGTACAATTCCCTCATCACTCGAACCCTCACGACTCAGTTGACTCTTCATTCAGCAACCTCGATCTGTTGCCTTCAAGCCCTCTTCATTTTTGGCTCTCGTTTCTCGGATGCATGCAAGCCCATGACCTGTCTCCCATTCCACCCTTCGCGTATGTCTCATAGTCCGCTTCCCTCGGCTCATCGTCCCTGCTTTGTCCATTGTCCCTCGGATGCATGCATGCCCACAACTTTTTAAGAACCTCTCCAAGATTTTCCTTTCGCCAATAACTGAGCAACAATGATCCCCTTTACCTAAGCTCCCCCTTGACCTAGGATTTCTTGCAAATGTGTGTTTGGTTTCCCACTTAAACCCAACACTTCTCCCCTTTTGTCACACTTCAAAAGGACTCCAACAATTTCCCTCTTATTAGATCCTTTCACCTCTAATGATCATAAACAAAGTGTATTAACTCCCCATACGATTATACACTTGTATTACATCATTACGACACTTATTGATTGCTGAAAAACCAATTTCAGCCTTTATCAGTTGACTGGGATAGATACTAGTCGTCTGATCCCCATCGAAAAACCATACAGTAGCTAGTCTCTCTCTGACAGCACTATTACCAGTCGACTGCCCCTGGACCAGTCGACTGACACCTTGTTTCAGCTTTCTGGATCCAATTTTAGAAACGCACCAGTAATTCCATAATTCTCCAAAAAATCTCAATTTTTGTGGAGAGATTTGTGGTACTCGTGTCTATTTGGGAAAAATACATTCAGAAATGTATCTATCACCAATCCCAAGATTGACATAAAACCCAAAACTAGCTAAATGGTTCAATTAAACCTTGACTTAAAGTCCTAGTTTTGACCTCTTCTTGATGTTTCTGCCCATACCAACCCACAATACATTCTTAGCATTGGTTTATATGACATCTACATCAAGACCCAACTTCCATGTTATATGACCCCAATATCATATTTTCATGCATGATACTTAAATCCAATGTGCCAAAATTATGTCTATTCTTTTGATTTTAATAAATCCTAAAGACACAGAGGAAGGTCCACTTCATGATCTACAAGGACTCCAAGGATGTGTCAAATTTAGTGGGAGTTTGAGTCAAACGAAGAATTTTTGAAATATTTTTTTAATTAATTGTTTTGAATTCCTTTAATCTGAACTAAACCCTAAGACTCAAAGGAGGATTAACTTGTGGTCAACAAGCCTCCTAGGGCTGTGTCAGGTTTAGGGGGAGTTCAAATTAAAAGAAGAAGTTTAAAAATTCTATGTTTTCAAACTATCACTCATGTTTTTCGAAAACTATGCTATCATTTCAAAATATGTCTTTCAATTATTCATTTTTTTAAATGTTAATACTTCAAAGTTCATTTTATGAATTGTGTTTGAGTCCCTTTTGATTTTGTCAAACCCTAAGGACACAGAGGAAGCCTTCATCATGATCTAAAAGGACTCCTAGGAAGTGTCAAATTTAGGGGGAGTCTAAATCAAAAGAAATAATTTCTGACAATTATATTTTGAAATTATTAGATAATTCCTTTGATCTAAACCTAACCCTAAAGACTTAGAGGAAGAACACTTGTGCTCAACAAGCTTCCTTGGACTGGATCAAGTTTAGGGGGAGGTCAAATTAAAAGAATTATTGAATTTTTCAAGGCAATATGGTTTCATGCATGTATTTTCAAATCCTTCTGAAAACACAAGTAATTTCCTTTCAAATATTATCTTTTTTTAAAATATTATTATTTTCAAAATGTTTTTTTTAAATTTGAAATAATCTTTCTCTTGAGTTTGGAAAGATTTTCAGGACACTTAGGGAAATGTCCTTGTAGTTAACAAGGTTTCCTAGGATTGTGTCAGACTGGAAAAGAAAACAAGTCAAGTAAAGTATTATGTTTTCAAAATAACATTAAAATTTTCTTAAAATATTATGTTCAAAAGTACTTCTATTTTCAAAAAGGCATACTATCTTTTAAAAGTGCTTCGATTTTCAAAAAGACATACTATCTTTTAAAAGTACTTCTAATTTTCAAAATATAATGTTTTCAAAAGTACTAATACTTTTCAAGGCAATAGTATTCTAAGTGCATGAATTTTCTAAAGACTTGCCTACAAATACAAAATATTTTTTCAAATTGTAAAATACTTCTCAAAGTGAAGTTTCGTTGGTGCAATTTAAGCTTTTTGTTGTGCCTTCGAGAATTATACTTTTATGTTTTCAAAACTCATATGCTCTGATACACAAACTTTTCCCTTAAAACTTCTTTCAAAATATGCTTTTAACTTATTTTAAAATATATTTCTTTATTGATATATAGCCAAGGGGGAGAGCAAGAAAGAGAGAAAAGAACTTTTTATTTAAACTTTTATCTCTTTTTCAAAAAAGCAAAGCAAAAATTTCTAAGTATTTCAAATGGTTTTAAGTGTTAAGTGTTGTTAAAATTTCAAACTACTGTCAAAATACTTCAAGTGCTTTCAAGTATTTCTAGTGCTTCAAAATTTTCTAAGTTTTTCTAAGTGGTTCAAATTTTTTAAGTACATGTTTTTTTCCTAAGTAAAATTTTTCTTAGTAAACAAAATTTGTCTGAGCAAAAACTTTTTGAAAATTTTGGCAAATGTTTCTAAGTAAAGTTTTTTTTGGTGAAAAACTTGTCTAGAAATTTCTTAAAGATTTTGTTTTTCAAAATACATAAAGTATTTTCTAGCAAATTCTTCTAAGTGTGCAAATTCTTTTAAAATAAATTTTTTCCCAATTCTCAAAGTTGAACTCTTTTTGGAAAATTTGACTTCAAAATTTTGCCTAAGTAAAAATGCTTTTTGCAAAGCCTTGCAAGTAAAAGTTTTTTACAAAATTTAGGTTTGCAAAACTTTTTAAAATTTTACCTTGTCACCCATGTAAGTTTTTGATATATGTAAAAGGGGGAGGAAAGGTCAAAGTTAAGTATTTTATAATAACACAAGTATTCAGGGTTTTAGGAGGAGTATGAGAAATAACGGATTTTTAAACAAATCTATTCTGTTCATAACTGCTATACTTCATTGTGTTTTTATCAACTGTTATATGTTTTTACTTAACTTTGAATTGTGTTGCCATAAATCAAAAAGGGGGAGATTGTTGGTGCAGGAGGCACCATATCGAACCTTGTTTTGATATTGACAAAGGATTCAAGGTTAAGTACTATTTGTGATCTAACATGTTCACTAAGTATACAGGAAAAGAAGCCCTAGGTACACTAGGCACGATGTCCTGATCGAGGACTGGGCACTAAGCCCTGGCGAGGAGCTGGGCACCGAAGACCTGCTCGGAAGGTGGGCACGAAGTCCTGGTCGAGGACTGGGCACTAAGCCCTGGCAAGGAGCTGGGCACCGAAGACCTGCTCGGAAGGTGGGCACGAAGTCCTGGTCCAGGACTGGGCACGAAGCCCTGGCAAGGAGCTGGGCACCGAAGACTTGCTCGGAAGGTGGGCACGAAGACCTGCTCGGAAGGTGGGCACGAAGACCTGGTCAGGTGAATCGGGCAAAAGTCCAACAGGAGGAGCCGGTTGGCAAAAGGTAAAATCTCCTGAGAGGAGTAGGTGAGGACGCGTTCCCCGTCGAGGGAACAGTAGGTGTCGGCTCGACCTAGGGCTCTATTTTGGAGACCCAAAGTCAGAACCAAGACAGTTAAGGCTGTATAAACCTAATACTTTATTGCTTTGAGTTGTTTAGGACTAACCCTGGATGCAGGACTGAAGGAATGAGTTTCTGCAGCTCAGAATGCCTCAAAGGAGAGAGGCAGCAGCTGAGCAGGGCGCTCCCAGTGTCCCGGGCGCCCCCAAGGTCAAGGAAAAACAAGTTAAGCAAGAAAACGCTTCGGCAACTCACTGGGCGGGGCACCCCCGTGCTCTCGGGCGCCCCCATGCTCCCGGGCGCCCTGGATGTCTTGGGCGCCCTGGGTCCAAGCCAACGAAGCAACCTAAGTCTATCCAGCCGAGAAGCCAGCAAGACCAGGTCATTCAGGGCGCCCCCGTCAAACCTCGAGCCCGATCCTGGAGGGATAAAGACTGACCGAGAGGTTCGCGGATCGATTGACACGTAGAGGGCGCCCCCAACGTCCCGGGCGCCCCCAGGTGCACTATATAAGTGGCTTGACCCCCAAGGCTTCTCAACACATTCTTCCAACGCCAATACGCTCTTCGACTCAAGCGCTCTGCTCCGGAAACCTTCCATCTTAAGATTCAAGCGCCGCCGCCGACCCTCTGCTCCGAAGTACGATCCACACCGGGCGTCGGTAACAAAGAGATTAAATTTTAGTTTACTATACTACAACTGTAATATTCTTTGTGTAAACATTTGCGCTCATATAGAATTGCCCGCAGTAAACGGTCAACGACCGTGGGCCTTGGAGTAGGAGCCGACCGCGACTCCGAACCAAGTAAAATTGCTTGAGTTCTTGTGCTGTGTTTTCAATTTCGCTGCGTATTCTCTTAACATCGAATCCGAAAAGTTTTTAACGATATTCACCCCCCCTCTATCGTTCTTATCGATCCAACAACCTGCACACTGACATACACATATCAAACATAAGGGTGAACCTAACTTAAACCCTTTGCCCAAACATCAGAACACATGGTCACTCCGGACCATAAATTGCCCCAACACAACCTTCTGCTCGAACGAACTTCCTCCCTGACTTCTTGTGTTAAATACCGAGTTTTAAGGGGGCTAAATGGGAAAAAATTCAAAATATAAGGGCCTAGTTGTGAACAATGGAACTTGGAGGGCTTATTTGCAAAATGGCCAAAACTAATATAAAACCCAAAAACCTTCCTCTCCGGATTCAGTTCTCCCTTTTCTCCTCCATTTCTTTTCCCCGATGTCGACACCCCACGAACGCGGCGGTTCGCGACGGCGTTTCCTCCGCTGCGCCAAGTGCCACCGGAGACTCCTCCTTCGTTTTCTTCATCCTCTTCAGTGCACACGGACGAGACGCGAAGCCACTCTTCTTCCCTCTCTAGTGTGCGAAGGAAACTGCCGTGCCTTAGTTTCTTCTGTTTTCTCTGGCACGCACGAAGAGGTCGCACTAACCTTCTCCGTCTTCCTCCTTCTCCGACCGTGTCTGGCTCTCCTCGAGGTGAACCTTTGCGACGATCGTCTGCTCATGCTGTGAGCTCGATCTAGGGTTCAAGGGAGGGTTGCGATGGTTGTTTTCTATAGGCCACTGATCTTGCCAGAATTCCGGAGCCGAGAAGTTGGTGTGTGCGCTGACAACAGGTATAGACTATTTGGTTTAGGATTGTTGTTGGATTATTGGTAGTTGTAGATGTATTGAATTTGTTGGATCTCTATGGCAAACTCAGTTGGTAGTTTCTGTACTATTTAAGTTGTGTTTAGGAATTTTGATTGCTTTCTTGGATTGGTGAGAGTTAATCCATATCTCTAATGAAACAGATGACATGTGTAGCTTTATTTTTAATGCGTTTGGTGTGTAGATGGTTGTCGTGAGGTATGCTTGGGTTAGGTAGTAATGAAACTTAATCCTAATGATTTAGGTGGACCGAGGCTAATCATTAAACTAAGGGGTTAACAAATGAATCACAAGTAGAACAAATCCTAGTTAAATCTGGGAAGTTAGTCTAACCTGTTGCTAGGTGTTAAAGAAGATGAATAAATATGTTATATGTTACAGGACATGGACATAAGTTGTTAATTTGTTTACCAAATGGTTTTCATTTTGGGATGTAGGATCTTAGAGTTGATGTTGTTGCGGATTAGCTTTTGGCTTAGTCCTTTAACTGTATCCATGCCGTGTGTCACATGTGAAACGAATGTTGAATTATGATTAGATTATAATTATGTTTAGTAATTAGTTAGCTATTTTAATTACTTGTATTAGTAGCTAAATTTAGTCCTTGATACAGGACCTTGACCTTGGACTCACGTCGTCGATCGTGGGAGGTTCTTCTCGTTTACGAAATTCTAAATAAAAGGCGGGTATTTCTCCTTTGTACTCGAGTAGTTTCGTTTACCTTAAAGTATGACTATCTTATGTCTAGTAGGTTGCTTGACCTTGTTCTTTGCCGTTTGTTATTTTAACATCGCCGTTGATACTTTTTCTTCGTTGATCTTCGAGTATTCCAAATTTGTATCCATACAGTCCTCTATTGGTTTTCTGTTCTGTAAAGTGTCGTTTGTACGCGAGCACTTAGAAGTCCATTAAACACAATTAGGTTTATTTGACATTAGAAATACCCTACCTAGTAGTGTAGGTGCATAATTGTTGGTTTTCGATTTCTGGTTGGTTGTATCGATGCATGTTTTACTTGTTGGATTTTGTTGCATCGTTGTTTCTCCGGTTGTTCGTGTATCTCGTAGCATGCACCATATTTGCACGTTGCATACTAACGACTGTTGGGCTTCTATATGGTTAAGCCATCGTTAGTCATTTAGTTGCTTGATTCACTCAACCACTTGTTGTCATGGCAGTTGTTAGAGTGCGAGCAACAATCCTGTTATGCCAGACATGTTGTAGCTGTAGGCAAACAGTGACACCCTCACCGTTATTTTCGAGGGATATTAGAGCTGTTGGTGGCTCACCCTCACCGTTGTTTTCGAGGGATATTAGAGTTGTTGGTGGCTCCCCCTATGTATCGGGGTTTTTGGAGTAGTTGGCTCCCCAACATCCTGTCCACTCAACCACACCTTTGTGGTATTTGTTGTTGGAGTGCATACAGTTATCACAACCCTACCCACTCGGTCACACAGATGTGATGTGTTGGCGGCTAGATTGGCGTCAGGGGTGACACATGTCATTGCATCATATGCATACATATTTCTTTTTATGCATTTGCTTGTGTTTGATGCACTTATATGAGCTATGGTTGTTGCACTTGATTGACATGCATGTATATCCTGGTTTTATTGTTGTTGCGTTGTTTTATACCTGCCTAGTTGTTATTCGGTTTTATAACCTGTTGTTATATATATGTTATGCATGTTTAGGTTCCTATATTTCTTATGGACTGTACCTTATTGGATTCTCTACATATTATACCTTTTTTTATGCCATGCTTATTCTCTACTCATATACCCGTTGAGTCCACCCGGACTCACCACCGCTACCTCCCATTTTTGTTTCAGGTAGCAGGTAGATATTTTGCTTGGAGCTAGGAGATGATCCAGTTGCCAGCCCCTCAGTCCCTCAGTTACACCGGGTTATTTTTATTTGGAGTTGTTTCAGAGTTGGTTCTCCGTAGTTTCTTTGTTTCGCATTTTATTTTACTTTCTGGTATGGTCCTGACAAATTTGTAGTCATGTCTTATTGGTGGGGTTTATTCGTTGTGGAGTTTCTTTTTAAGTTGTGGTTTCTTTTATGCCTAAGGTGGCTGAGCCACCCATTATTTCTTTTCTGTTGATATAAAACTGCGTGGTTGTGTTTACTTCTATATATTGTGATGTTGGCCGCATGTGGCCAAGCTATATGGGTGAGAGTGTATGTATATTTGCCCCATATTGTCCTCCGTACAAGGGAGATGCTGCCTGATTTTCAAGGATGCATGTGCCTCTGGGGTCGTGACATCTTGTCCCTTAGATGTCGTACACGTCCTTCTCGTCCACCGGTATACTATTTCACAGCTCCTTGTCCCTTGGATGCATCAAGCCCGTTAGTTCCCTTCCCCTGCTATCTTTCTCACTCATTGCGTTTTTTACTCGACTTCTTATGCTCCTAGGTTCCTGCACACTTAGACACAAAGCATTAGACATAATAGAACCTAACTTGACTTGGTTGATCATATCGAAACCAACTATTAAGAGATATCCGAATGCTATCACGGGTATTATGTCAAGAAAAAGATGCACGGTAGAGTGGATAAGATCGAGGGGGAACGTAAGTCGATGGAGATTTCTTCTCGCTTTTGCTTCTCCCTTTTTTGCTCTTACTAACAATCTCCTTTTATAGGAGCACTCACCCCTGGTTGTAATGAATGGCCAAGTTATCGAGTTATGACCATTCAACGTAGGGTCTAATGATTGTCTTCTACTATTATTGATTAGCTATTATTGCCAAATGGTTACAAAATTGCTATTAACTTTAGATTACTACTTCTACACTCTTGAGCATGTAGCATAAGGAGATTCAGATGGTAAAACATTGGTTCTTCGCTAGGGAAAATTTTGCCTCAGCCAATTTATATTCGATGTGCGCAGGTCATGCTACACTCTTGAGCATGTAGGAAAAGAAGATTCATGTGGCAAAACATTGATTCATTCACTTGGGAAAATTTTACCATGCCGATCTGACATTCGATGTTCACAAGTCATGCTCATCTAGCTATGCCAATGGATGGGGAGTAATGACACGTGACTACCATTGAAGTACCAACTAGAGGGACTGACTTAGAAAGGTCTCAACTAACACTTATCCATGGACAAATCGCTCAAAGACTTCTTGCTTGTCTTTCCCGATCTTTCAACAACGGTAATGAAGTTCAAAAGACTCTCTCATCAGCGGTTGACTCTTCCTTCTTATCCATCGTGATCCATAGGATGTTTGTAGAACGAGCGCATACAGGTCTTTAGCTTAGGTAAGAAGTAGTTGCAGAGTGAATGACCTTTAGGGAAGGGCATGAACGGTCAATCAAGAGGTTGCTGCTTGATTGTTGTTAGTGCAGGTGGATGGAGATTTCTTTTCTCTTTCGCTTCTCTCTTTTTTGCTCTTACTCATGACCTCCTTTTATATGAGAGCTCACCCCTATTGTAATGAATGACTGAGTTATCGAGTTATGCCCATTCAATGTAGGGTTTAATAACAGTCGTCTGCCATTACTGTTTGGCTATTATTACCGAAAGGTTATGAAATTGCCATTAACTTCATATTAATGCTTCTGTTACACTCTTGAGCATGTAGCAAAAGGAAATTCAGGTGGTAAAATATTGGTTCATTCCCTAGGGCAAGTTTTGCCTCGACCAATTTGGTATTCGATGTGCCAGGTCATGTTGCACTCTTGAGCATGTAGCAAAAGGAGATTCTAGTGGTAAAATATTGGTTCATTCCCTAGGGCAACTTTTGCCTCAACCAATTTGGTATTCGACGTGCTAGGTCATGCTACATTCTTGAGCATGTAACAAAAGGAGATTCAGGTGGTAAAATATTGGTTCATTCCCTAGGGCAACTTTTGCCTCAACCAGTTTAGTATTCGACGTGCCAGGTCATGCTACACTCTTGAGCATGTAGCAAAAGGAGATTCAGGCCAGGAAAATTTTGTCTTGCCCGATCTAGCATTCGACGTTCGCAAATCATGCTCATACACAAATTAACTTGGCTAATGCAATTAAGATCTTGAATTTACACTCCTACATGAGAGAGACTCTCTCTATACATTTGTTCACATCATTAATACATGTGAAATAATTTAAACTAACCATAAAGTAATAGAACTACCAATGTGAGACTAAAGTTTCCCGTACATAATGGAGTTCTTGTAATAGAAAATAACAATATGTAACATGCACCAAAGCAGTAGACAATAAATATAGATGTAGGAATCTGATAAGAAAAGTGCAGAGTTAGGGATAGTTATCCAGTTGAAGTGTCGGTGTGCCGACTGTCCTTAGAGAATTTATTGCCGCCCTACGGTGCAAAGGCTCCCGGCAAAACTTCCCCAAGATCCGACAACCACGCGGCGTTCGTAGGTGCACTCCAAGACGAACGCTGCCTTCGGAGACAACCTCAGATCACACTAGACGAAGCCTCAAGACAGAACACGGAAGAAGGCGAAAGAGGGAAGAAAGTACTTGATCGCTCAGAGAGAAGAAGAGCAGGAAGCAGTGAATCAATTACTCTGCCTTCTTCCCTTCCTTTTATAGATCCAAAGAGACAATGAAGTGTCTCTTTGCGCTGAGGGATCGCGGCCACGCCACGTAAAGCGTCGCGTCGAGCGACGCTGGGAAAGGCGCGGTGTTGATTTCTCAAAAAAAAATAAAAGAATAAATATAAAAATAATCCAAACCAAATTGGTTTAGGAAACCAGACCAAAATCTGTAAAATCGAACTGGGCCGCCCACAAGCGTGAAGCCCACGGGCTGGGGATTTACACCCCCCCTGCGCGCGATAATCGCGTGCGTCGCGCCTGATTTATGGATTTCCGATCCAGACCCCCTGAAACCACCTGGTTTGGGCTCAGCCCGCGCATGCGTGTAGGTCCCCTTAATCTTTCTAAGCATAGTAGGAATGACTTCATATAAGGCATTCCAACTCTCTTGGCTTAGCAATGTGAGACTAAACACATACACCATTTCCTTCAAAATATTTGAAATTCAATACAAAATTTAACAATCCCCCACAAATTTCAAATTATTTTGGTAAAATAAAAAATAGGTCTTGAGGCTTTGTCGTAATGAGCTTTCAGTGAAAATACCTTCCGGTTTGAATTTTCACCTAAGTAAACCAATCTTATTCACACAGGTTTGAAGTGAACTAAGTCTTGAACTTAAACCTTTAATATATGAAAATCAATTGGCAACAACTCATCACAGGCGACGGTTGAATCCTTCTGGGTTGGTGCATTACGACCATGCCACCGAATCTTGTTTCATAAGTGTTAAGGAGAGTTGCCCAGACCCCCCACACTGCGGCCTCACAGTCACACTTACATAGGTGAGTTCTCCAAGGATGTACTGCAAGCATCCTGTCATAAAGACCTCGAACTCATTAAGAGCCTTAAGCTCATCCTTACTAGCAGTCAAGCATCAATCCAGGGAAGAGACTTTGAGATTATATCTCAATCAATTTTATGCTTACGGTTCACCCTTATAGTTTGTTTATACCACATTGAACCTACTTCTTGGGATCTCCAATCAAATAGGTTGGGTTGCCGCTATAGATGAAACCAGAATAGGCCTCAGTCCCATTCCCTTACTGGATCTCTTGATTTTCTCAGAATCAAGTCCTTTTGTGAGTGGATCAGCAATATTATCTTTTGAACTTACAAAGTCCAATGACACCACTCCTAGAGACACTAGCTCACGAACAGACTTCAATCTTATTCGTACATGTCTCTTTTGTTTTTGGTTATACTTGGAGCTTCTAATCTGAGCTATTGTTGTTTGATTATCACAGTTCATTGAGATAGGAGGTATTGGCTTCATAATCAAGGGAATCTCAGTAAGAAGACCCTTAAGCCAATCAGCTTCAGTTACTGTGGTATCCAAAGCACACAATTCTGCCTCAGATGTAGAATGAGATATGATCATCTATTTAACAGACCTCCAAGCAACCGCACCGCCCCCAAATGTAAAAACATAGCCAGTAATGCCTTTACACTCAGCAGTGTCAGCTATCCAGCTGGCATCACTATATCCCTCCAGGACTGCAGGGAACCTCCCATAGCACAAGCCCAAGGATATAGTACCCTTTAGGTATTTGAGTACTCTGTCTAATGCATCCCAATGTGTTCTGTCCGGACAGCTGGTAAACCTGCTCAATTTAGTTATAACAAACGAAATATCAGGTCTAGAACAATTTGTCAAATACATTAGACTACCAATTATTTGGAAATATCTTAATTGAGACACAGCCATGCCACTCTTATTCTTGTGGAGAGTCTTTGAAGGATCATAGGGTGTGACTACAGATTTTATGTGGCTATAGCCATATTTCTCTAACACTTTCTCAACATAGTGTGCCTGAGAAATTGCTATTCCATCAGTTGAGCGAGTCAACTTCAGCCCTACAATCACATCAGCACAACCCATATCCTTCATATCAAACTTACCACTTAAGAGAGCCTTAGTCTCGTTAATAATTGAAAGATTAGATTTAAACAGTAAAATATC
This sequence comes from Boesenbergia rotunda, assembly GCA_024364735.1. NCBI lineage: Eukaryota > Viridiplantae > Streptophyta > Magnoliopsida > Zingiberales > Zingiberaceae > Boesenbergia > Boesenbergia rotunda. Next base: position 271,110 of record JAGFNQ010002088.1, on the reverse strand, counting down.
GTCTACATATAAACATAAAATGATACATTTATCACCTTTCATTTTAGTATATACGCATTTATCAGAGTCATTAATTTCAAAGCCAAATGATAGCATAGCTCTATCAAATTTTTCGTGCCATTGCTTTGGGGCTTGCTTCAAACCATAAAGAGATTTTACTAACTTACAGACTTTATTCTCACTTCCAGAAACTACATATCCCTCTGGCTAATCCATATATATCTCTTCTTCAAGATCTCCATTAAGAAATACCGTTTTGACATCCATTTGATGGACCTCAAGATGATATATGGATGCCAGTGCTATCAATACTCGGATTGTAGTAATTCTAGTAACAGAGGAATAAGTGTCAAAATAGTCAATCCCTTCCTTCTGTTTGAATCCCTTAGCAACCAGGCAGGCTTTGAACTTATCTACTGACCCATCAAGTTTTAACTTCCTCTTAAATACCCATTTACATCCAATGGTGGTGCAACCAGGAGGCAAATCTACTAACTCCCAAGTGGCGTTAGAGATAATAGAGTTCATTTCATTTTTAATGGCTTCTTTCCAGTGTTTAGGTTCAGGAGAAGCTATAGCATCTCTATATGTCACAGGGTCACCTTCTATATTATAGGTGATATAGTCTTGGCCTAAATCCTTAGACACACGTTACCTCTTACTCCTTCTCAATTCTGTACACTCACTAGATTCATCTAATCTAGAGTGACTTGAGGAAAGTACACCTACTAAAGATAATGGGACCTCTATGGAGGCAAAGTCATCTCTAGTAGGAGTACTATAAATAGACTGAGGTGTTCTAGTCTTCATAGGAAAAATATCCTCAAAGAATGTAGCATCACGAAGATCTACAATAGTGTTTGCATCTATTCCAGAAATTTCTGATTTAATAATCAGAAACCTATATGCAGAACTATTTTGAGTATAACCCAAGAAGACACTATCTACAGTCTTCGGACCAAGTTTTTTTTCCTTTTATGTTCAGGTACTAGCACTTTTGCAAGGCACCCCCACACTTTAAGGTATTTCAAACTTGTCCTTCGACCTTTCCAAAGTTCATATGGGCTTTTATCCCTTGACTTCATAGGTACTCTATTTAACACATGACAAGCAGTGTATAGAGCCTCCCCCCACAAGAAGTTGGGTAACCCAGAACTACCTAACATGGAATTAATCATATCTTCAAGGGTTCGATTTTTGCGTTCTGCTACACCATTAGATTGAGGACTATATGGAGCAGTGATCTCATGAATTATACCTGAATCTTGACAGAATTTTTGAAACAGGTTTGAGGTGAACTCTCCACCCCTATCAGACCTTATCCTCTTAATGGTTTGGTTTGTTTGATTTTCAGCTTCAGATTTGAAGATCATAAATTTATCTAAAGCTTCATCTTTAGTTTTCAGCAAATAAACATAGCAATAACGAGAGTAATCATCAATGAAGGTAATGAAATACCTTTTATGGTCTCTTGTTATTATACCGTTAAACTCACAACAGTCAGTATGAATTAATTCTAAAATATTAGAATTTCTATCAACTGATTTGAAGGGTTTACGGGGCTGTTTATATTGCACACAAACTTCATATTTTTTCTTATCATTTATGGCATGCTTAGGAATCATGTCAAGATTCATCATCCTTTTTATAGTTTGAAAATTAACATGTCCAAATCTATCATGCCACACATCATAAGACTCAATGTTATAAGAACAACCAATATCACTAATTTTATTAATAATCATATTTTCAACATTGAGTTTAAATAAACCTTCATTAAGGTAACCCTTTCCAATAAAGGTTCCTAAATGTAACAATACAACTTTATTACATTTGAAGTTTAGATCATAACCAGCATGAACTAATTTTGACCCGCTAATCAAATTTCGTCGGACCGCTGGAACATGATGCACCTCATGCCGTGACAGGACCTTCCCTGAGGTAAATCTGAAGTCAACTCGTCCAATCCCTAACACTCTGGCTGCAGAATGATTCCCCATAGTTACGGAAGTGCCTTCAATTACCTGATAAGTAAGGAAGGCAGAGCGATCAGCACAACAGTGCACATTAGCACCTGTATCAACTAACCACTCATTGGGTTGATAAATCAAATTTAGTTCGGGGTTAATGGAAATGAACCCATTGTTGGTGCTAGTCACAACATTGACCTGCGCCTTGGTGTTGGGCACATTGCCTTGGTTCTTCTTCTTGTCCTTCCGTTCAGGACAGAATTTGACAAAATGTCCAACTTGTCCACAAGCCCAGCACGGCCTAGTCCCATGCTTCTTCTGAACCTTTGGTTTGAGTTTCATTTTGTTTTTCATTTTTTGGTTCTTGAACTTGTTCTTTTCAGAAGAAACTACCACATTTGCCTTTGGAGCAAAATCCATGGGCATCTCCTTATCATCATCCTTATGTTGCTTCCGATGTTCTTCCTCGATATTTAAGGCAATCATTAAATCTTCAAGAGAGATTTTACCTCTCCTGTGTTTAAGTGTCATGCCAAAATCTTTCCAACTCGGAGGCAACTTTTTGATGATAGACAAGACTTGAAGTTTCTCGGGTATCGACATTTCTCCATCGGTAAGACCGTGAATCAAAATTTAAAATTCATGGGTCTGCTCAATGACAGATCTACCCTCAACCATTTTGAAGTTTAAGAACTTCCCCACGGTGTACTTCTCTAAACCAGAGTCCTCGGAGTTATATTTTTTATCCAAAGATTTCCATAACTCTTTGGCTGAGGTTGTAGAGCAGTACACATCAAATAGTGCGTCCAAGAGGGCAGATAGGAATCTCCCATGGCAGAGATAATCCCTCTGTTTAAACCTCTCGGTAGAAGCACTACGGGCAGGTTCTTCTTCATCAGGTGAAGGAGGATCTGATTCTATAACGGAGAAAAGCCCCAGCGTAGTAAGCCAAAATTTCATTCGTTGTTGCCAACGTTTGAAGTTTTGCCTGGAAAACCTCTCGGGTTTGGCGCTAGTCTCATCAGACCCGGACGTTGTAATATTTATCATGTCTACTTAGGCACAATAAATTCTCTAAGATTGTAATAGAAAATAACAATATGTAACATGCACCAGAGCAGTAGACAATAAATATAGATGCAGGAATTTGATAAGAAAAGTGCAGAGTTAGGGATAGTTATCCGGTTGAAGCGCCGGCGTGCCGACTGTCCTTAGAGAATTTATTGCCGCCCTACGGTGCAAATGCTCCCGACAAAACTTCCCCAAGATCCGACAACCACGTGGCGTTCGTAGGTGCACTCCAAGACGACGCTGCCTTCGGAGACAACCTCAGATCGCACTAGACGAAGCCTCAAGACAGAACACGGAAGAAGGCGAAAGAGGGAAGAAAGGACTTGATCACTCAGAGAGGAAGCAGTGAATCAATTACTCTGCCTTCTTCCCTTCCTTTTATAGATCCGAAGAGACAATGAAGTGTCTCTTCGCGCTGAGGGATCGCGGCCACGCCACGCAAAGCGTCGCTGGGAAAGGCACGGTGTTGATTTCTCAAAAAAAATAAAAGAACAAATAAACCTAGGAAACCAGACCAAAATCGAACCGGGCCGCCCGCAAGCGTGAAGCCCACGGGCTGGGGATTTGCACCCCCCCTGCGCGCGATAATCGCGTGCGTCGCGCCCGGTTTATAGATTTCCGATCCAGACCCCCTGAAACCACCTGGTTTGGGCTCAACCCGCGCATGCGTGTAGGTCCCCTTAATCTTTCTAAGCATAGTAGGAATGACTTCATATATAAGACATTCCAACTCTCTTGGCTTAGCAATGTGGGACTAAACACATACACCATTTCCTTCAAAATATTTGAAATTCAATACAAAATTTAACAGTTCTCTCCATCCACCTCTTGATTTCCATTAACATTTTCAACATGAAGATCAAGTGGGTGGTTGTAGATCTTAGATATTATCATGCATATTAATTGGTTCATGGTCTTCTGGTATAATTTTGTACATGAATGCAGGAGACTTTGTGCCTGAGGAGGATGTTTGATGACCAGACATGAGGAGAGAAGGAGACCTTGCTGTTGATAGACTCCCTTCAAAAGCTTGCCATCGACAACCATTTCTAAGAAGAGCTTCAAGCCAAGATGCATTCTTTATACGATCAGTGACTCACCATCTCCAATGGCGAAGCCAGGAGCATTACGGAAGTGGCCCTTCTATTTCGGTTACTGAGCCAATTTTGATACCCTATTTCAGTAGGTAACTGAAGTTTTTGTTTGTTGTTGTGTTGTATTGGATGACGAAATGAAATGGTTTGTTGGGATACAACCAAAATCTCACATTCATAAAATATAAAAAGGTCATAAGTTTAAAAGGATGAAAATATCTCCATTAGTATAAGACTTGTTGAGAAGATTCCAAGAAACAAAATGTTGGACATTATATCATTGTAGAGATATGCAAATCCTTTGATCTCAACAAATTGTATAAAGTCATGGTCCAGATTGGGTGTCGTGCGTGTGTTGGGTGGGGAAGGGGGGGATACTGGAAGGGATGCTCGTGGGGAGATCTGGAGGCAGGGGGGGATACTGGAAGGGATGCTCGTGGGGAGATCTGGAGGCTCGAAGTAGGTCAAATGCTCGTGAGGAGATCCGGAGGCTCAGAACAGGTCAAAGAGTGTTTAGAGATAAAAGGATTGGTGAATCTATTTGAAGCATCAAATTTGAATATTGGTGGGGAATTAATACTCTACACGACCATAAAAGTTGAAATTGATTTCAAGTTATAGGATTCTTCTCTATAAGATCATCACGTTTGTTTATCTTCTTGATAATATTCTTGACTTGGAAGGATCGATTGACGATCACCATCTCTTTGTGCATGCCATCAAAAGGTATTTAATCATGTTTATATCACCAACGAATAGGATTGAATTTTTATTTAGAGCGAGATAATTGTTAATGACTTTTATGACCATTGCAGATGGGATCACTCTTCAATGGATTCATTTCTCAACTACATGGGGCCATGGGGGCATGCTTCAAGGCATTAAATAGCACTATCAATATATGCTCAAGGAACATGGATGGAGTCCAATCGAACTTCTAAAGAAATTGGTATGAATTGTTGTTCTTCTAGTAAAATTTTTTTTAGTTTTTGTATTATCACTAAAATTTGATTAGAAATTGACTTTGTTTACAGGGGGTACAATTAAGCAATAAATCTTTAGTGGAAGCAAAATGGTTGTCAAAGGACCAAGCCCCCTCAATGGACGACTACATGAAGATTGCTATTATAACTTGTGGTATACCTGCAGCCTTAATGCACATGTATTTTCTATTAGGGCATTGCTCGACAAATGATCTTTGCGAGGATCTCGGGAGTCTTATATCTTGTCGTGCAAAAATTCTTCATCTTTGGAATGACTTGGGAAGTGCAAAGGTGGATTGTTTCTTAATTTTCATGATTATTATATCTATACTAGTAAGAGGATAATGAATTTATCGTGTATGCATGATAATTAATTAGGACGAACACTATAAGAAAAATACTTATTAACCACGAGCGTTTACCGTTGTCAAAGGCGAAAATCACTGTTGTTAAAGGTCATTTTGTTAAAAGGGGTAGTCTACATCAACAGTTACAAACTGTTGTCGTTTATAGTAAATAACAACAGTGTAGCAATGATTTTTCACCGTTGTATTATAATGTGATCAACATCAGGTTAACAATAGTATTAAACCGTTGTTTGTGTGTGATTTAAATAATAGTTTGACAACAAATAAAAATCGTTGTCTTTTGGTTGAGGCAGCCAACAATTTACAATTAATGTCATTTAAAAAATAAATTATTTAAATAATTAAACAATATTGAGCAAACACACTTCAAACTATTATACATCAAAATATCATCAAATATCATACATCATACTATCCAAATATCATACATCAAGATATCCCCAGTATTTGTCTAAACTGTGATAACATCATCAAAATATCATAAAGAAAAAGGGAATTCATCAATGAGACGAAAAGAAGAGACTCTAATCTTGTGCATACTTCCACTTGAGTTCCTTCTCCACTTTGGCAGTGCTGGCATAAAGGGTTTCAGCATCGTCAGGCCGTCTCGCAGTCAGGATCAGAGGAATTTTCTGAAATAATATTGTGTCAGAGACCAATAAGAAAGACTAAATGAACAACAAGAATTTTGCAAATTTCTATCTCGACAAAAAGCTCAAGTTTTTCCCTTTATATTTCTCAGCAATTTCATACAAGTTAGACTTGAAAGCATCAAAGTTTTCGCTGGCGAAGTCGAGAAAAAGCAAAACCTATTGATAGCAAGATACAAAATTAAGATAGATCCACCACAGAAAAATAAAGGCTTCCGTTAAAATATGAAATGTAAAATACAAAAGTATAATCAGAAAGAAAAATGTTATAAATTAACATGATGCAGTTAAATGGTTAAAAAGAAGATTGAAGCATGTCATTTCAGCTAAATTACACTGTAAATTAGAGAAATGCCATCTAGAACGTACCACAAAATTGAACAAAAGACAAGAAATATAATCATAAATATATAATTACTAAAAGATTTGACACCAAAACCACTATTAATCAATAAATAAGAATGCTCCTCAAAAAAATCCACAGGCTAATATTCAAATGATTATTATAATAATGATATATATATATATATATATATATATATATATATATATACTAATAAATGTTAGAACAATTCATTTGCAGATGAATCCATGAATAGTTTATGGATACATGTTAAGAAACATACAACTATTCACAAATAGTACCCAATATTTCATGGGGATAAGACCTTGTTGAGGTTTTCACAAAAAGAAAGATGCCAGAATATCCGGAAGAAAAATGAACAAGGAGACCATATATATGATAAATACATAGAGAACGCCACATAGCTACTGATGTTGTTCGCTAAGAGTAATAAAAGTTAATTGCTTGCACAGTTCAAGGATATAATTGACCAAGCATTATTTATTTGTTGCATTAAGAAGTAAATTTAATCAAAGTACAACAAATCTACTCCTCTTACTTTGCTATTGGGGCTGTTAAAGAACTTCGTCAGGAAAGGGCGATTGCTTGGGTCCTTGTCAAATGTAGCAATGACAGGCATACTTGCAGATTCAATGAACTTCTCTAGACCATCAACATTAAAATCCTACAAAAGACCAATGTCGTTTAATCACTGGAAGTGAATTGTAATATGTTATATATCAGGGAAGTTTCATATTTAGCAAAATTGAAGCACAAAGTAAGCTAGCAAAGGTACCTCAAAATCAACAAAAAGTTTATCAAAAGGCTTGAAGAGCCTAAGTGGCAGTTTTACAGTTGGATCTCCATGTGGAAGGAATTTAGCCTCCAAGGTATGTCCAAAGTCATAGTCTGAACGTAGTTTTTCAGCAACCTTTATAAAATTCTCAAATTTCTCTCCAGAAAATTCTTGAAATATTCCAACCTGTACAATGATTTGCCAGTATAAGGACAAAAAGAATTACATAGATAACAAACATGCAAAGTGATTCCTTACAATGTAGATCTTTTTATCAACGATTAGGTTTCCAGTATCTTCTGTAGATCCAATTACAGAGGACGCAGGACCAGCTTGTTTCTTCAGGTATTCAACTATTCCATCATCTTCACGCGGACCTTTATAGTCTTCAATGGCATCACCTCCATTCCTGAAAATCTTTAGTGTAGGAAAGCCCTTGATTTCATATTTTGATGCAAGCTCCTTGTTTGCATCATCATTTGCATCAACCTTAGCTAGGACAATTGGTGAATCATTTTTACTCAATATTGATGCAGCCTTCTCATACTACAAATAAGAGATAATAAAGTATTAGGGAGTTTGTCATTGTGCTACTGAAAATTTTACCTCAGGAGCAAGCCGCTTGCAGTGTCCACACCTATCAAGGAAAACATAAAATAACATTCAACAACTGGGTAATGGTAAAGCTAATGCATGAAGCATTATCTATCACTAAAGATGATGGCATAAAATATCATTCAACAACTGGGCTGGCTATACTCTCAAGGAGGTGTTTGCTTGCCATCATTTTATTGCACAATTCACCCGAGCTTTGCGGCCACATCTAATCGTAGTCACTGAGAGAGACGCAGAAGAAGATGGCGCACACATCCTTGAAATTACACGAATCAACTGATACCTGGAATAGAGAGTTTGAATCTCATTCAAGGAGCACCCAAACCCAGTTCATGCAAACAAGTGCAAGTTATCATAACTTACTTTATTTAGGGATGCGAGCAATAAAACTTCACGGCATATGGCTCGTCTAAAGAAAACTCGATGAAAGCAAGGCCATTGCACTGGGTAATTCCTTCAGAATACAGAATGTCTTTCTCTGTGGGTTCATAGTCATTTCTAGATATTTCCACAGCCTGCACAAGCAGCCAAAGTTCTAAAGTAAATATGGTTTGAATTGCAGTTGAATGCTCAATGAAGAAACAAGCTGAAAGCATTCAATATTTCCATGAAAACAGAGAATGAGGATAAGGTTTGGGCATAATCCCTTTTACAATGATAAGGGCAGAGATAGTACCAAGTATCTGCAGGACTGCTAATGTTCAGGTACACCAGATGCGTGAGTAATTTGGCACTGCTAATTGGCAATCATTAACTATTTACAAATATGACTTGATCATGACAACCCTATGACAATAAACAAATAACACTCTTGGAAGTCATTAAATTTGATCGATCATGCTTCATTCAATTTCACCCCTTTTGCCACCCCACAAATGCAAACCTCAAGAATTTCTATAATTAACAAACTAGCAAGTGTATGACACCAATTGTGTTCCTACAAAAAAGAAAAAACCAACTAGACATTACAAATGAAATTCACTGATAAATAACTATCGTCATGAAGCATCGAAAAAATCATTTATGTCCCTGTAATTGCAAATACTTCTATCAAAATCTTTACATGTGTGCTTAAAATAACCTAAATAAGGGAATACCTGTTCTTCCGTTATCTGCAGGAACCCTATAGTGTAATAAATGATCAGTTCCTTCAAATTCCCACCAATAACCTTCAAATTTCAAACAAGTACCTGTTTGGGATGAACAAAAAATTCAGAAAATCATTAGATATTAAAAAATGATGGTAGAGTGTGAACATATACCTTTGCCAATCTAGAATTCCCCACCAAAGTTAGTAAGAATTCGAATAAGTAACATCAATTAAAAAAACATAAGATGATGCATCAAGAAATAAACACAAACTAGATTTTGCATTAGATGAAAATACTGGAAGAAGACAAAAACTAAATTCTTGCCTTAGATATACCTGTTCCAACATTTTGCCTTATTAATTCTTGCCTTAGTTTGTGGTTTGTTCCAACATTATTAATAAACTAGAAAAATGCTTGATATAAAAAAGCATGTGATTTAATAGGCATTTGTGGTGATTAGGTGGAAAGGTACCATCTCAGTGTTAAGCTAGGCTTGATACTGCACATGATCGACAAGGGTCAGGCAATGCTACCAGGCATTTGTGGTGATTAGGTACAAAGGTACCATCTCAGTGTTGCCCTATTTGATCTGAAGAACATAAAATTTTTTTTACTAACTACTGTCACAAATAGAAAAAAAGGTGGAGATCAAATTCCTTCTGAGAAAAGACAAACTTGATTGGTTGATGCACAGAGGAAAATCTATGCTCGTGACTTTTAGTTTTGAAGTATATATAAGAATAACAGGCATCAAACTTCTAGACAAGAATATATGCTAAAAGTTGGAAACTTTAAGACGCCAGAATCAACATATAAAAAAAATGCTGAAGAAATAAGGGCATCAACAAAGCAGATCGTAAAAGGAGGCACTCACCGACGCCATTCCAGCAGGAGAAGTGCTTCCCGTTGGATTCCAACACGGGATCCGAGAAGTCAGAAGGGAGAGCTTTTTGGAACTTGTATGGCTAGAGGGGGGGTGAATATAGCCAGACACTTGAACTTTAGCACTCATCGATTTTTCTGCACTTAAACGTTAGGCAGCAGCGGAAGCAAAAACAAAACAGAGTATGCAGAAATCTAAACCCTAAGCTAAGCACAAATGCAAAACGCTAACAAGAGGATTTATAAGATTCGGGGATAACTTGCCCTACTCCTTGGCATGCCCTTAAGGTGGGTGATCCCTTAATCGTCGGCAGATCAAGCCCCGAAAAATCCGGATAAATGCAACCTCCTTCTCGGTGGAGTAACCTCTCCACAGTGTTTCAAGATGATCAAATATAAAGTACAGGAAACACAAGAAGGATCTTACTTAGCACTTAGAACCACAAGAACACAAGCAAGCTTCTCCAAAGCTCCACCCAGCGCAGATCTCACGCAAGAACTCCCTTCTTCGTGTCTTCTCGTTGATGGGCTCAAGCTCCTTGTTTCTTCTTCTTCCAAGTGCCCAAGTAACAGAAGGTTGCTTCAAGGATCACACTCGCTTGCTCAAGAGATGATGGAACAGAGTTGTCGCAAGAGCACACTCTCAAGAACTTTGTTACTGAAATGTTGTTGAGACTTGTTCGCCACCAAGCGCTTAAATCTCAGCTTACTGATCACCAGGTCACCATCTCACTGTAGCCTCCAGCTGCTCACCTGCAACAGCCAACCACCACTGAGCTCTCCTGGACTCCCTGAGCTTCCCTCAGACTAGCCCCAGTCACCAGCTCCAGCTAGCCCCAGCGTCCGTTGCAACCTGAGATGGAAAACGGGCAAACCTGCTCCAAGGGAAGACTCCCATTGACTCTCCTTGAGTGTTTGAATCCATTCCTGTCACCTGCAATCTTGATCAGATCATTAGCACAGCATATCATACAGGGAATCATGTATCAGAGATTAAGCGCAGAGAAATCAAATATGTTCAGACGCGATCAGAGCGTTTGACAGTGCATTTTGAATTAAAGTGATCGGTCACCGGACCGATCAGAGAGCCTCCTGATCGGTCACCAGACCGATCAAAGTGGGTTCAGACTGATCAGGCTCCATTCTGATCGGTCCCCAACGCTCAATCAGAAATCACGATTTCTCCGGGACCGATCACCAGACCGATCCCAGGTTATGGATAGGTCACCAAACCGATCCACCTCTTTACAGGGTGATTTCTTAGCTTCGCAGTCCAACCCTCCTGATCGGTCACCAGACCGATCAGGGTATGCTCAGACCGATCAGGCTCCGTCCTGATCAATCATAGTGAGGAGCTCGCGACACTTGATCGTTCACCAGAACGATCCAAACGGTGTTCCAGATCGGTCACCAGACCGATCAGGAGCAGATCAGTCAGGTTCCCAAAACCTATTGGATGCTCCCTGATCGGTCACTGGACCGATCAGGAGCAGAGCAGCAGGGGAACTCAACTCACTATGTGCTCCCTGATCGGTCACCAGACCGATCAGGAGCCGAACAGTGAGTGAACTGTACACTCCCTGATCGGTCACCAGACCGATCAGTCATCGCTGGATCGGTTACCAGACCGATCCACGAAGGAGCACCATGCCAACTTCCCTGATCGGTCACCAGACCGATCCAGGCAAGGTCAAATCTCCTCTAAGTCACGAGAACAAGCCTCCGGCTCATCTCTGACTCCTTCCATGCCCAGCTTCACTCACTTGGACTTCAACCTAGCCCTCCAAGCTAGGACCTGGCTTCACTCACCAGGGTTTCAGTCACCCAACTTTACTCACCGGGATTTCATCCAACCTAGCCCTCCAGGCTAGGACCTGACCCTCTAAGCAAGGACTTTTTCACACCTAACCCTCCAGGTTAGGACTTTTCACACCTAGCCCTCCAAGCTAGGATTTTTCACACCCAACCCTCCAGGTTAGGACTTTTCAACACCTAGCCCTCCAAGCTAGGACTTTTCACACATAACCCTCCAGGTTAGGAATTTTCAACACCTAGCCCTCCAAGCTAGGACTTTTCACACCTAACCCTCCAGGTTAGGACTTTTCAACACCTAGCCCTCCAAGCTAGGACTTTTCACACCTAACCCTCCAGGTTAGGACTTTTCCACACCTAACCCTCCAAGCTAGGACTTTTCACACCTAACCCTCCAGGTTAGGACTTTTCAACACCTAGCCCTCCATGCTAGGACTTCAATCACTCCGTGCCTAATCCCCGATCAGGACTTAATCATAATCATAATCATCAACCTAAACTAAAATCGGTGTCAACACCAAAACAACAATCAGGGTCAGACTGCATCAACAAGATTCCCCTCGGAAGCTGTAACCCACGTGTGAAGAGGGGAAGCTATCGCCGTCTTCGCTCGAGATGTGGTGGACGGGGACGTTGTGGAGTCCAAAAGTGCCATCGGAGGGCGCATCATCGAGGTCATCGAGACCGACATCCTCGGAGGGGGAGAACGCGGACGAGAAGGCGTCAAAACGCTGCGATGGTAGTCAGGGGTTGTAGCCCAGGTAACCGTCGTCGTCACCGTCGAAACCTCCTCATCGTCGCCGCTGGTGAAGGCATCGTCGAAGGAAGAAGCCAACGCCTTCCCCTCCCCCCTCTCTTTCTCTCGCCCCCGAAACCCTCGCCCCTTTTCTTTTTGGCAACCGGCGAAGCAAACATAAGGCGGGCGTTTTCGTTTTCGCGCTCGCTCGCTGTTGTGTATTACCACGTAAGAAACACCAATAGACAACGGTTATTTAAAAACTGTTGTCGTAACCTACCCAATAGACAACGGGTTTTAAAAAATCGTTGTCTTTGACATACATAAGACAACGGTTTTTTAACAACCGTTGTCTTTTTCCGCAAAATTTTTTTCAACATCAACAGTTTTGGAAAAAACCGTTGTTAAATAAAAAAAGACAACGGTTTTTCAAAAAACCGTTGTCTATTGGGTGTTGTTGAATCCAAAAATTCTTGTAGTGGAAGAACAAAATGGGAGGGATGACTTATTGTTGGTTTGCATGATGAAGGAGCCCACATATATTGGTCGTCAGAAGTTGTAAAGGAAACAGTGACGCAAATGATAGATGAAGAGCGGGAGGAGCTCAATTTTCAATTTTGAAAACTTATTAAAATAGTTTTTAATGTTTTTCTAATGTCTTATATTTACTAAACATTCAATTGTATTGTCATAATAATAAAAAAAGAGATTATTAGTAGAAGCATTAAATAATTAAATTTGATTTTGATATTGACAAAGATTCAAAGTAAAATTTTATTATGATTTAATGATGTTGATCAAGTATATATGAGGCATAATCAGTAATGCACTAGTAAGTCAGCTAGGTCGGATACTAGGCAAGTGAAAACCTTAGTAGGTCAGCTGGATTGGATAGTAGGTAGAAGATTTGACAAATCGAGGGCACCAGCACTACAAAAAAATTGTTATTTAGGGACGAAATTTTGGGACAATATTTTTCGTCCCAAAAATTATTGTAATTCAGCAACGAATTTAAATATTCGTTGCTAATTCTGTGACAAATCTGTAATGAATTTAATATTTGTCGCAAAATTTGCGACAAATAATAAATTAGTCCCAGAATTCCTCAAAAATATAATAATAATTGTAATTAAGTTTTATAAATTAGGGACGAATCCAGGATTCGTCCCTGAATCTGAGATGAATCCAGGATTCGTCCTAGATTTTGGGACGAACCTCTGGATTCGTCCTAGAATCATGGATGAATATACAGTTTCGTCCCTGAATCTGGGACGAATTTGGATTCGTCCCAGAATAAAAAATAAATTTTTTTAATCAAGTCAAAAATCCTATTTATAGATATCGAAATTACACGAAATCGATTCCTACGTGTTAGTTCCTTTATCTTGATAATATAGTTACAAAATTACTTACAAATTAACGTTAATGAGAGTTCAGAACGATACAAAATTAGTTGTATATGTTTGTATAACTCTCCTGATTATAAAAATGTTATCAAACATTATTAATGCCAAATATATTTATGGATGAGATTTTTTTAATACAAACTATTTAAAAAATGAAATCCGGATAAAAAATTCACTAGTTTATTATTTCAAATTGATATTTCAGAGCACTTATAAATTCAGCAGAAGTAGACGAACATGTATAAACATGCAAATGTTTTAATATAGGTTAATTATATTTATAAATTAACGTCAAAGAGTGTTCTGAATGTTACGAAATTAGTTTTATATATTTGTATAGCTCTCCTGATTATAAAAATGCTATAATAAATTATTAAGGTCAAATATATTTATGGATGTGTTTTTTATAACACAAAACTATTTAAAAATTAAATTTGGTTAAAAAAATTATTGGTTTCGATATATTATTTGAAATTTATATTTGAGAACACTTATAAATTCAGGAGAAGTAGATGAAGGAATTAATTTCGTATAATTCCGATATCTCTAGGTATGGTTTCGGACTCACTTTACTTATTTATAGTTAATTTTAATTTGGGGACGAATCCTTGATTCGTCCTTGATTCTTGGACGAATCTGTAGATTTGTTCCAGATTTTGGGACGAATCAATGGATTCGTCCCAGATTTTGGGACGAATCCACATATTCGTCCCAAAATCTGGGACGAATCTATGATTCGTCCCAGAATGAAAAATAATTATAAAATTTTTACCGTGTCGGAAACCTTATTTAGAGATATCAGAATTGCACGAAACCAATTCCTACGTGTTCATCTCCTTTTCCTAATAATATGGATATCGTCATATATCATATTTTGATCCAATATTTTTTATATTGATAGTAAAATTAAATATGTAAATGTTTTAATTGTAAATGTTAATTAATCATGAGTTCAATATAAGTCAGAGTTACAAATTGATGTTAGAGAGATAGTTCTCGGAATGATACAAAACTACTTCTATGTGTTTATGTAGCTCTCCTGATTATAAAAATGTTATCAAACATTATTGAGGCCAAATATATTTAATTTATTAATGTAAATTTTTTAATACTAAACTATTTAAAAAATCAAATTCGGATAAAAAAATTCATTGGTTTCGATATATTAATTTAAATTGATATTTGAGAGCACTTATAAATTCAGGAGAAGTAGACGAACATGTAGGAACTGGTTTCGTGTAATTACGATATCTTTAGGTAGGGTTACACACTAAATTTATTATTTATAATTAATTTTTATTCTGGGACAAATTCTGGATTCGTCCCAGATTCTGGGATGAATCTGGTTATTCGTCCCAGATGGACTTTTTGTAAAACATCCCATCCCCTCATTTGCCCTAAACCCTAGATCTGAAGTTGGAGAGGGGGCGACGACACATGTGGATTTGGAGCAGCGACGATGGTACATTTTCTCCCTCTCTTTTCTTCTTTTCTCACCTTCTACACCTTCGACGGGCGCCGGCAGCGGGCCGCGGGGCGCTGGCGGTGTTGCCCTCGAGTCGTTGGCCGCTGGCGTCGCCGGCATCGCCCTCGAGCCGCTGGCTGCTAGCGTCGCCGGCATCATCCTCGAGCTGCTGGTCGCTGGTGGACGCCTACAGCGGGCCGTGGGGCTCTGGCAGTGCCGACAGTAGGCCGTGGGGTGCTGGCGGCGCCAGCAATGGGCCGCGGGGAGGAATTAAAGTCGGCTGATAGAAAGAAAGAGAGTTCCTCATCCACGGAGTCTGAAAGTAGGCCAAACACTCCCTTGACTTTCAGAATGAAGAGTCCGCTTTTTCTTTCAACTGCCTGCATCTTTCAACTCTAGTAGACACTATTTTTCTAAGGATCATAAAAGCTACAACTTGATGCATTGTTAATTGTTGAATACCATTATAAACAACAATCACCTGCAATTTGACTTTATACTAGTTAGCTACTTATTTCTCTTCACTTAGCCTATGTCAAACTACATCTTTGTCTCTCTTTTCAAGTTTCCTCAACTTCAATTAAGGCTAAGTATTACTACTTCTAGAGCTCTAGTGACTAGTCATTTGATTATTTCTAGTTAATTCATTTTTGGTGTTCCAATTACTACTAAACACACTTTTTATTTTTAAATTTAAGGTTATTTGCTATATTTAGCTTCAAAGTAGCAACATTTATTATGTGTCTATTTAAGTATGATTTCTCATTTGTTCTCTACTTAGTTAATTTAATTGCTCAAATGTGATACCATTTAAGATATACTGTGATATTTTGGAAAAGTTACTATTTCTATAGGATGTGGATACCAAAGAGAATTGCCTGAAAGAATTTCTTGCTTTAAAGGAGTCTTCTACAACTACTTAGCATTGCAGTATGATCAATTTTATTAATAATATTCATTTACAGTTCATTTCATTGTGAAAAATTTTGGGAAAAATTGAAACTGATACCTTCTTGGATCTGAATTTAACTGTTGAGTTAACATCTTTATTCTAATCCATATAGTATGTAAGGCTTTTAGAATTAATAATATATATACCATTTGGGTGATATCTTCCTTTATTATATTCTGAATTTTCAAGCAGAATAATATGACCACAAAATAAGGATACTGATTATAAACTATTTGGCTTTGGTCACGTAGTACCTAAACTGTTTGGCTTACGATTTGTACAAAGCTATGGCTTGGTAATGAGCTGAACCTAGATCAACATGCGTTTGTACTTTATATTGATCTATTTCACTTGACAACCTTGAGAAGAACATGATAGTGTCGTTCTTTTATTACTCCCCATTTTTTGTCTGATAGTGCAATTATGTCTGTAGCGACCCGTCTTCTCCTGCCTTAGACGGATCGTTACTTCTGTCTTCTGTCTACTTCTTGACTCTAATGCACGACTAAAGAATGCGGAAATCTTTTTTTTTTCTTCTCAATTTAAATCTATCTATGATATACTAACTCTAATAGTCATGCATGATACCATGTCACACTTTCTTCCTCAAAAACTCCTAAGATGAAACTTATTGAAACTTGCCTCGCCCAACTCCACTTTCGGGTATCAGTCGACTGATACTGTATCAGTCGACTGATAGGCCTGAAAACAGAATTTTCAGATTTCGGTACTTGCTTCAAAACTCCACCAAACCTATACTTTCGAGCCAAATAGAATCCTGACACCATTTCTATACTCTAGGCCAGTTTTCCAATCAATTTAGCCAATCAAAATGAATCCATAAACTTGTAATTAGGACTTTTGCGGAAGGAAATAAGCTATTCAAGGTTATATGAACTTTAACAATAGAGTGTGTACCAATCTTGACTCCTATGCATTCATAACACCAAATACATGTTCTATAACCTTGCTAAAGCATTATGAAATGTGAATGCAACTCTTCTAAACATATTTGAGCAATAAAATTTGATTCAAAGAGAAATTAATACTATCTTAGCACATGCATCTATATTTCTAACAAAGTATCAATATTTTCAACTACTCACACTTCTACTCATCTAATGCCATCATAAGGATATATATGCTAAATGAAATGACATGGAATCTTCACCCTAAGAAATTGAGCATGTAAAACTATTCAAAGCTTAAATGTTCGCTAAACTCCATAAAGCTAGAACTTGAAATTTGAATAAACTATAACATTGTAATTCAAATAACTAAATTATCTCGTCTCAAAGATCTCTCCAAAATCAGCCACCACACACACTTTACTCAGCACCGCCTCGTCGCCTTCCTTCAGAATTGCTTGCCTTTACCTTTATCTGCAGTAAGAGGAAATGCAACTAGTAAGCAAAAAGCTTAGTAAGTACTATCTAGCTCACAAAATCTCGAAATGTGCAAACATGCTTCTTGAACAATATGAAAATCATATGAGATACTTATATGCTTGAAAGAAAATTAAGAACATGTATAACTCAAAAACATGCATACTCAAGCATTAATAAATCTCGATTTACTTTTCTTGGCTCAACTTGAAACTTTAGCTATTCTTTAACTTTTTAAAAACTCTTTAAACTTTAGAAACTTTGCTAAAGCATATACTTGAAAATAATAATCACTTGGATCCACTGAAGACGTAAGTACCATCTGATGCGCGTTCCCTAAAAGGTTGGGGGTAGCGAGCCACCAATCCTAATAGAGCAGACCTTGGTCTACCAGGGCCAAGACCTTGGAATTAGACACCTGGATTTCTTTAACGACGCCCTTGGACGCCGGGTACTGGCCTTAGAAAATAAAATAGCTTTTCTTTCTTTTCTTTCTTATCTGTAAATGCCTTGGCATTTTCTCGAGCACCTTGCGTGCTAAAATCCCTAAGTCTTGACTTTTGGGGATTTCTTAAGGCCTTGGCCTTTTCTTTTCTTATCTTTATCTTATCTTTTCTTTTCTCATAACTTTACTTAGCCCTAATCTCATATAGGGTGCTTAATCAACTTATACAAACATATAATGAACTAATATCACATGCCAAAAATCATAAACTAAAGAAACTATCTCTTTTAAAACTTTTAAAGGAAATTCTCGCGGAAAACCGCCTCTTACTGCAGGTGAGCAGTACTTACATTGATATCTTGGACTTACAACCAAGATTGACGTCTAGAGCTCGGGAGAAACTTGAGATCTCGGAGAATTCTTCGCGCCTACGCGTTCCTCTCGTCGCGGGGATTCCGAATATTTGAAGATCTCTTGGAGAAGAGCCTTGGCCGGCCCCCTAGAGCTTGGTGTTGTTTCGCCCAAGAGAGGAGAAGTCGGCGTGAGGGTTTGGAGAGGAGAGAAATAAAACTTCTCTCTTTAATTACCTATTTATACTTATGGGGGCGGATTAACCTAACTACACCTTAAATATATATCTCTCCATCCTTTGCTGTGCTTGATTCCCTAGCCTAGCTGTTTTGCGCTCGCGCCCGTCTCGTGGTGGTCGCGGGTTCGAACCTCTTGCTGCCCTTAAACGTTTTTCCTTTTTTAAAAATACTAAACGGACTCGGAAAATTTCATAAAAATATTCTAAAAATTTCTAAAAATATCTAGAATATTTCTAAACTATTTTTAAATAATTCTAAGGACTTTAAGAACTAAAAATGGGAATTTTGGGGCGTTACAATCCCCCATACCTTATAAAAAGTTCGTCCTCGAACTTAGAATAATTCTAGATATCTTTCTCTCATGCTGTCCTCACGTTCCCAAGTAGCCTCCTCATGCTTTTGATTCTGCCATATGACCTTCACTAGTGGCACTTCTTTATTTCTTAATCTTTTAACTGCTTTGTCCACTATCTGTGTCGGTCTACTCTCATAGCTAAGATCTTCTTGGATCTGTACTGACTGAGGCTGAATCACTTGGCTAGGGTCGTGAATACACTTCTTTAGCATGGAGACATGGAATGTACTGTGGATAGCTGACATATCCTCTGGTAAGTCCAACTCATATGCTACCTTACCAACCCTCCTTATGATCTTGTAGGGTCCTATGTAGCGAGGACTTAGCTTACCCTTTTTACCAAATCTCATCACTCCCTTCATAGGAGCGACCTTGAGAAATACTGAATCTCAAACTTGGAATTCAAGTGGCCTACGGCGTGTGTCAGCATAACTTTTCTGTCTACTCTGGGCAGTCTCAATCCTCTGGCGGATCGTCTGGATAGCCTGAGTGGTCTCATCTATAAGCTCAGTCTGGCTGTCTAGTCCTGACTCCATCTCTTTCTTCTCACCAGCTTCTTGCCAACATATGGGTGATCTGCACTTCCTACCATACAATGCCTCATAAGGCGCCATCTTGATGGTGGCCTGATAGCTATTGTTGTAGGCAAACTCGGCTAAGCACAGAAATTCGCACCAACTACCTTTAAAGTCCAACGCACAAGCCCTGAGCATGTCTTCTAAAATCTGATTTACTCTCTCTGTTTGTCCATCTGTCTGGGGATGGAAAGCTGTGCTGAACTGAAGTCTGGTGCCTAGGGCGTCTTGAACACACCTCCAAAAAATGGGAGATGAACCGCCCATCTCTGTCAGAAACGATCGACTTCGGAACTCTGTGAAGCCTGATCACTTCTTTCACGTACAGCTGTGCTAACCGCTCTACTGAATGCGATAACTTGATGGCTAGGAAGTGGGCAGACCTGGTCAATCTATCCACTATCACCCATATTGCATCGTGTCCATGGGTGGTCCTTGGGAGACCTGTGATAAAGTCCATGGATATCTCTTCCCACTTCCACTCTGGAATGGGAAGTGGTTGTAGAACTCCTCCTGGTCTCTGGTGTTCCGCCTTGACTCTCTGGCAGGTCAAGCAGGTACTGATATATCTGGCCACGTCTCGCTTGAGTCCAGACCACCAGAACCTTTTCTTTAAATCTTGGTACATCTTGGTAGAACCAGGATGCATAGAGTACGGGGTACTATGGGCTTCTTCCAAAATATTCTTTCTTAGTTCCTCATCATTGGGGACGCAAAGACGGTCTCCAAGATAGAGGATGCCACTATCTGATACTCGAAACTCTGAATTTTCTGCCTCTTGGATCTCCTGCTTGATCTTCTGGATCTCTGGGTCTTGACTTTGCTTTCTTTGTATATCCACAAGCAGGGTTGACTCTAGAGTCAATGCAGAAAGTTGCCCAATTATTACCTCGACTCCAAAATCCTTTATTTCTTTCTGAAGTGGTAGAGACAGTGATGATAGGGACATCAGTGTGGCACAGGATTTTCTGCTCAGTGCATCTGCCACTTTATTAGCTTTACCTGGGTGGTAAAGGATTTCACAGTCATAATCTTTGACCAACTCTAGCCACCTGCGCTGCCTCATATTCAGGTCCTTCTGAGTGAAGAAGTACTTCAAACTCTGATGGTCTGTGAAGATTCTGCACTGCACTCCATACAGGTAGTGTCTCCAGAGCTTCAGTGCGAAAACCACAGCTGCTAGCTCAAGGTCGTGGGTAGGGTAATTCTTCTCATAGTCCTTGAGCTGTCTGGAGGCATATGCTATTACTTTACCGTCTTGTATGAGGACAGCTCCAAGGCCCATCTTGGATGCATCACTGTAGATGTCAAAGGCCTTGTCACTCTCTGGAACAGTCAGGATGGGAGCACTAGTCAATCTCTTCTTCAGCTCTAGAAAACTGTGCTCGCATCTATCTGACCATTTCAAACTTCTTGTTCTTTCTGGTCAAGGCTGTGAGTGGAGAGGCTATTCTGGAAAAGTCCTCCACAAATTTTCTATAATATCCTGTCAAGCCTAAGAAACTTCTGATTTCACTGGCATTCTTGGGTCTACACCAGTTGCTGACTGCTTCTATCTTGGCTGGATCAACTTGAATGCCTTCTTTGGATACAATGTGACCTAGGAAGGTCACCTGATCTAGCAAAAACTCACACTTTGAGAATTTTGCATAGAGCTTCTCCTGCTGAAGGATCTGCAGCACTATCCTCAAGTGTGTAGCATGGTCCTCTGGAGTCTGTGAGTATATGAGGATATCATCAATAAATACAATGACGAATTTATCGAGATACTCCCTGAAGATGTGGTTCATCAGCTCCATGAAGACTGCTGGAGCATTGGTTACTCCAAAAGGCATCACTACAAACTCGTAGTGGCCGTATCTTGTCCTGAAGGCCGTCCTGGGGATGTCACTCTCTTTAACCTTTAGCTGATGATACCCAGAACGCAAATCTATCTTCGAGAACACTTGTAGCCCCTTTGAGGTGATCAAATAAATCATCTATTCTAGGAAGGGGGGTACTTGTTCTTGATGGTTACCTNGCATAGGCTATCACTTTACCGTCTTGCATGAGGACAGCTCCAAGGCCCATCTTGGATGCATCACTGTAGATGTCAAAGGCCTTGTCACTCTCTGGAACAGTCAGGATGGGAGCACTAGTCAATCTTTTCTTCAGTTCTAGGAAGCTGTGCTCGCATTTATCTGACCACTCAAACTTCTGATTCTTTCTGGTCAGGGCTGTGAGAGGAGAGGCTATCCTGGAAAAGTTCTCCACAAATTTTCTGTAATATCCTGCCAGGCCTAAAAAGCTTCTGATCTCACTGGCATTCTTGGGCCTACACCAGTTGCTGACTGCTTCTATCTTGGCTGGATCAACTTGAATGCCTTCTTTGGATACAATGTGACCTAGGAAGGTCACCTGATCTAGCAAAAACTCACACTTTGAGAATTTTGCATAAAGCTTCTCCTGCCGAAGGATCTGCAGCACTATCCTCAAGTGTGTAGCATGGTCCTCTGGAGTCTGTGAGTATATGAGAATATCATCAATAAATACAATGACGAATTTATCGAGATACTCCCTGAAGATGTGGTTCATCAGTTCCATGAAGACTGCTGGAGCATTGGTTACTCCAAAAGGCATTACTACAAATTCGTAGTGGCCGTATCTTGTCCTGAAGGCCGTCCTGGGGATGTCACTTTCTTTAACCTTTAGCTGATGATACCCAGAACGCAGATCTATCTTCGAGAACACTGTAGCCCCTTTGAGTTGATCAAATAAATCATCTATTCTAGGAAGGGGGTACTTGTTCTTGATGGTCACCTTGCTCAGAGCTCTGTAGTCTATGCACAGACGCATAGACCCATCCTTCTTCTTGACGAAAAGTACAGGAGCTCCCCAGGGTGAATGACTCGGGCGAATGAAGCCCTTGTCTAGTAGCTCCTGGAGTTGCTCTTGCAATTCCTTCAACTCTGCTGGAGACATACGATATGGGGCCTTCGAGACCGGACCGGTACCGGGCACTAGCTCGATCTCGAATTCCACTTCTCGGTTGGGAGGTAGTCCAGGCAATTCTTCTGGGAACACTTCTGGATATTCGCAGACTACCCGTACATCCTCCTGCTTGAGTTCTTCCTCTGCTTCTGAATCCACTATGTGTGCTAGAAAACCAGCACACCCTTGCTCTAGCATCTGGTGGGCTGCCAAGGCTGAGAGAAATTTCTGAGTCTTCCTCCTTGAGGCTCCTTGAAATTCGAATGGTGGTTCTCCTTCTGGGCTGAAAACCACCTTCCTTCTACGGCAGTCCACTGAAGCGCTGTACTTACTGAGGAAATCCATCCCTAAAATGACTTCATAATCCTTCATCTCAAGGACTGTCAAGTCACTATAGAGCTCCCGGTTGGAAATCAGATTGGTACTACCTTAGCCTCTGAGTAGAGGCCATTACTTCCCTGACGGTAAGGTTGTTAAGAACTTCATCGTTCGACCTTTCTGGTGGCTTTTACTGTTTAAGTAGTGCTCAGTGGTCAAAGCACCACTTATTAGTTCTTCGGAGGTTTGTGGCCTCTTAACACTGCTAGCCCTCTTTAACGCTATCTCAGGCCTTAACGTCTTGAGCATTAGCATAACCATCTCTTTTCCTGTGCTAACTAGCTCTGGGCACAGATGAGCTAACCGCTTAAACATCTTCACTGCTTCATCCACGGATAGTTCTCCTTGTCTGAACTCCGTGAATTCCTTGTAGTGCTTGTTGGTAACCCGCATGTGGAAGAGCTCCTCATAGAACTCTTGCTCGAAATCTGTCCAGCTCATCTGGTTGACTATCCTCTTACTCTTGACTCGCTCCTACCACATACGAGCATCTCCAGTTAGGCAAAAGGAGGCACATTTGACCTTCTCGACTTCTGGCCAGTCAAGAAGCTCCATTGTGCCCTCTAAAGTCTTGAACCAAGCCTGGGCATCCCAGGGCTCAGTCGTGCCTGAGAAGCTTTCGGGTTTCAGCCTCTGCCACTGGACGAGGTATGCTTCTTGTCTTCGGTTCACGGCAGGGGTCTCCTGTGTGACGGGTGGAACTTCAGTCACCACTGGAGTTCCCACTCCTGCTGTGGGTGGTGTAGGGGGCACTGGGTGCTGATTCGCCATCAGTGTGGCGATGGTCTTCTGTTGTTCTGTAATCTAAGCTTGCATTTGAGCAATGACTGCCATCAGGTTTGGCTGTTCTGTGCCAGGCTCACTGTTATCTTGAACTGGAGTTCTGTTATTAACATTAGGAGCTCGGCCTCTTCTTGCCATTTAATAATGCATAAGGGAACAAGAAATCACTACTACATCTCTAGGTATAAACTTGTCTTCTTACTTAGAAATCTAATATTCATTCTAGGGATTAAACATGATTCCGTGATACTAAGGTATTAAACATGCTTCCTTGTTCTATGCACATATGAGTAAGTACTTAAGCATTTCTCTATACTGAAATTAAATAAAGGAGCAATAAAAAAAACTGAAACTTAAAGCTTTCTTACTTGAAGACGGCAAGGTTGATGCTGATGTGTGTGTGATGCTGGAGAATGGGAACTGCTCTGATACCAACTGTAGCGACCCGCCTTCTTACTGTCTTTAGACGGATCGTTACTTTTCTCTACTTCTCTACTTTTGATACATGACTACAAATGCGGAAATCTTTTTTTTTTTAAACTTTTAAATTCATCTAACAATTATATTCTAACTTAAGCAATCATGCATAATAACATATCACACTTCCTTTCTCAAAAGCTCACGAATGGTACACTTTGAAACCTGCCTCACCCAACTGAACTGTCGGGTACCAGTCGACTGGTGACGTGGCAGTCGACTGGTACGCCTGTGAGCTGAAAGTTCAGCTTTCGGCAGTTGCTTCACAGCTCCATCAAACCATACCTTATAATTTCGAGCCATATGGAATCATGACACCATTTCTACACTCTATGACAGTTTTCAAATGAGTTTAGTCAATCAAAACGAATCCCTAAACTTGAAATTAGGACTTTTGCGGAAGAAATTAAACTATTCAAGTTATATGAATTTTAACACTAAAGTTTGTACCAATCTTGACTTCTATACATTCATAGCACCAAATGCATGTTCTATGACCTTGCTAAAGCATTATGAAATGTGGTTGCAACCTTTCTAAACAAATTTAAGCAATGAAACTTAATTCAAAGAAGAAATTGATACTATCTTGGTACATGCATCTATTTTTCTAACATAGTATCAATACTTCCATCTACTCATATTTCTACTCATCCAATGCAATCATAAAAATATATAGACTAAAAGAAATGTCATGGAATCTTTACTCTAAGGAATTGAGCATATAAACCTATCCATAACTTAAATATTCGCTAAACTCCATAAAGCAAGAACATGAAATTCAAATGAACTATAACATTATGAATTAATAACTAAATTGTCTTGCGCCAAAGATCTCTCCATAATCAGCCACCACACACACTCTACTCAGCACCGCCTCGTCGTCTTCCTTCAGAATTGCTTGCCTTTACCTTTATCTGCAATAAGAGGAAATGCATCTATAAGCGAAAAGCTTAGTAAGTACTATCTAGCTCACAAAAACTCGAAATGTGCAAACATGCTTCTAGATCAAACTGAACATCATATGAGATACTAATATGCTTGAAAGAAAACTAAGAACATGTATAGCTCAAAACATGCATACTCAAGCAATAATAAATCTCAATTTACTTTTCTTGGCTCAAATTGAAACTTTAGCTATTCTTTTGCTTTTGAAAACTTTCTGAAACTTTCGAAACTTTGCTAAAGCATATACTTGAAAATAATAATCACTTGGATCCACTGAAGACGTAAGTACCATCTGATGCGCGTTCCCTAAAAGGTTGGGGTAGCGAGCCACCAATCCTAATAGAGCAGACCTTGGTCTACCAGGGCCAAGACCTTGGAATTGGACACCTGGATTTCTTTAACGACGCCCTTGGACGCCGGGTACTGGCCTTAGAAAATAAAATAGCTTTTCTTACTTTTCTTTCTTATCTGTAAATGCCTTGGCATTTTCTGGAGCACCTTGCGTGCTAAAATCCCTAAGTCTTGACTTTTGGGGATTTCTTAAGGCCTTGGCCTTTTCTTTTCTTATCTTTATCTTCTCTTTTCTTTTCTCATAGCTCTCTTAGACCCTAAACTCATATAGGGTACATGAATAAACTTATACATAAGCATACAACAATTAATGAACTAAGATAACATGCAAAAACTTAAACAAAAAGGAAATAGCTCTTTTTAAAAACTTTTAAAGGAAATTCTCGCGGAAAAACCGCCTCTTACTGCAGGTGAGCAGTACTTACCTTGATATCTTGGACTTACAACCAAGATTAATGTCTAGAGCTCGGAAGAAACTTGAGATCTCGACGAATTCTTCGTGCCTACGCGTTCCTCTCGTCGCGGGGATCCCGAATATAGAAATATCTCTTGGAAAAGAGTCTTGGCCGGCCCTCCTTGGCCTTGATGGTGGTCGGCGTCGCCCAAGAGGAGAGGTGGTCGGCGTGAGGGTTTGGAGAGGAGAGAAATAAAATTTCTCTCTTTAACTATCTATTTATACTTAAGGCAGATTAAACTAAGAATTCCTTAAATAACCTTCTCTCCGTCCCTTGTTGTGCTTGATACCCCCAGCCCAGCCGGTCGCGCGCTCCCTTGGTCTCGTGGTGGTCGCGGGTTCGAGCGCCCGCTGCCCTTAAGTGATTTTTCCATTTTTGGCTTTTTCCTTTTTCTTTTTCTTTTTCCAAAAATACCAAACGGACTCGGAAAATTCCATAAAAATATTCTAAAAATTCCTAAAAATATCTAGAATATTTCTAAACCATTTCTAAATAATTCTAAGGACTTTAAGAACTAAAAATGGGAATTTTGGGGCGTTACATTTCTATCTCGACAATAATTCAAGAATGCACTTGTGAAATATGTCATGGTTAAATATATGAGATATAACCCATTTGACACCCGAAAAAATAGAGTTAAAGTAGTGTGCTTCAACCAACCATGTACATGAAGAGTAGTTGGTAGGGGGATGTAGAGTTCACTGTTATAAAATATATAAAGGAACACCAATATGGAACAGTTAGGGAAAGTGTCGATCATCAAGCATGCTCTTCCTCATTTGTAACGTCTTTTGTTGAAGAGAAATTTCTTTATAATGAATAATACAAACCAAGTATGATTATACTAGATATAAAAGCTAGGTTTAGAGTGACCATATCATATAGAAAAGCATACATATATAGCAAGGGAGAAAGTGATAAAAAAGGTCGTTGGAGATTATGATGAGGCATATAAAGATCTTCCACAATATCTGCGTAAGTTAACGGTTAGAGATCCTGAAACTTATGTAGCAATATACAAGAATGGTAACAATGAGTTCCAACGCTATTTTTTGGCTTTTCGCGCTTGTCAAAGAGTGTTCAGGTCTTATCTGTTGGAGGAAATGGACTCCTTTCGGAGAGTTTACAATAAATTGAAATTACAAAAACTAATTTCAACTTAACTGTTGAGTGGCCCGAGCTGCCCTTTTATGCAGTCTGCAGTCTCCCGAGCAAAATTCTCGAGCTCCCGAGCTGAATTCCCAAGCTCCCGAGCGAGTTCCCGAGCTGAATTCCCGAGCTCCCGAGCTGAATTCCCGAGCTCCCGAGCTCCCGAGCTGAATTTCCCGAACTCCCAACCAAGTCTCCCGACCGAAAGTTGCTGAGGCCTGCGCAACGCAGTGTCCTTGAAACAGATTTATCCTCCTCCGACGGTGCTTCGAGGCTCAGATGGACGTCTATCTCTCAGGATACAACAGCCGAACCACAGGCACAATGGAGCACTCGTTGCTCATGGCGAACTGAGGAAGTACCCGAATGCTATCAAAGGAGGTCGGGAATGAGGTGGATGAGAATCTCTTTTTTCTATCACTTTTGCTCTTGGTCACAGCCTCTTTATATAGGCTGAGACCCCCACAGTCCAAACGTCTAGGCATTACTAATCTTGCATTAATCAAAATTAATGCATCAGTTACATTTGAGCAAAAAATTTGGCAAAACGTTGGTTCATCTACTTGGACAAATTTTGCCCCGACCGGTCGGGCATTCGACACGCGCAGGTCGTGCACGCACACGAGTTCACTTGGTTCAACACAAATCCGGGCCCTAGATTTGCACCCCCCCACACACACACACCCACACGTGAGAGAGAGCCTCTCCCCTAACATTTGTTCACAACTATCATGTTTGTGAAATAATATAAACCAACATTTATGCCTTAAGACTCCCAATGTGGGACTAAAGTCTCATTCACAATGGTGCCTCTTTATTCTCCTCCTCACTTTCCATTCACTAGAAAGTCCCAATGTGGGACTAAAGTTCCACCACCTCTCTTTCCATTCACACTATATATCCAACAATCCCCCACATGAATGGAAACATGGTATGTGATAGTATTCAGCAGTTGAGTCGTGTATAGGACAGGTAGGTTTCACCCTTTGAACCTTCCCTTGTGCAGATCTGTTTGCTTCCTGGCTGACAGTAGACATGATGTCCTTGAACTGTGCTGTCGTTTATGTAAGCATTGACACATCTCACCTAGGACTCTCCCTGATACACCTCAGTTCTCATGAGTGTGTTCATTCTTGGCCATGAACACGCCTGATTCTGCGAGAAGTTCTAAGAATTATACCTCCAATTCTCTTCGAAGCGGCCTCACTTCTTTCTCACATAGGTGATCTCTTAAGAGTTTTCCACATAATTCTATTGAATCATTAAAAGCCGTATGCTTAACCTGTAGGGATCTCCCGGCAACATACACACAAAACCTGCAGCGGAAACAAGATCCCTTGAGCAATCCATGCGAAAGAAAACTCATACAAAGCCGATCTATAACTACTTATCTCATAGATATACCTTTGATGTGTGCCCTTTCGTTTATCCCGCTCATCTAAGGTACGCCAGATCTCTTGCACGTTCAAGCACCCGTGCCTCTATGCGTATCCACACGGACACGATCTCTCAACTTTGAAGAAGAACTACCTTAGTTGTGCTAGAAACTTGAGGTAGTTCACAAAAGCACCAAGAACCCAAAAAGGGGTTTCGGCCAAGAGGGAGAAAAGGAAGAAGAGAGGAAGGGAAGAAGGGAAAACTCCTATCATCCAAAAGACAAGACCCTCTTTTATACCCATCCCATGAATATGAAGAGGTTTTTGTCCCTTTATTAATAACCAAAACATGCCTTTATTAATGGTAAAATATGATACAAAAGTCCCTAGTCAATCATCATATAATTGGTTCTAGGGCTCCTACTAACATAACCTCCATCCTTCACTATTTTAAAGGATCGTTCCCTTACAGTGAATAACTTTGTCAGTGCAGTTAGGTTGTCTATTTGAACCTAGTTCTTGGGATTTCCAGTCTGCATCGGTTGGGTTTCCTTTGCACCAACATTTTCTATCGGCATCAAACTCATCCTTCTTGATAAGCTTGCAACTAACTCTCGATTTAACCCTTTGGTTAGTGGATCCGCTAAATTATCCTTTGATTTCACATAGTCAACAGTGATAACTCCAGTTGAGAGTAGTTGTCTAATGGTATTGTGTCTTTAACGTATATGTCTAGACTTACCATTATATAGATGGCTTTGTGCCCGGTCAATTGCAGATTGACTATCACAATGTATGCAGATTGTCGGCATAGGTTTCAGCCATCTCGGTACATCTTCTAAGAATTGTCGTAGTCATTCAGCCTCTTCACCACATTTATCAAGAGCTACAAACTCAGACTCCATCGTGGATCTGGTTATTACGGTTTGCTTAGAAGATTTTTATGAAATGGTTACACTTCCCAGAGTGAACACATAACCACTCGTAGACTTCGAGTCTTTTATGTCAGATATCCAACTTGCATTGCTGTATCTTTTGATAACAGCAGGATATCTCGTATAGTGCAGTCCATTTCCACGAGTATATCTCAAGTACCTTAGTACTCTTGTTATCCCTTTCCAGTGCTCAACACCGGGATTACTCGTGTATCTACTCAATTTGCTAACTGTGTAGGCTAAGTCTGGTCTTGTATAATTCATCAAGTACATCAGACTTCCAATCACCCGAGCATACTCTACCTGAGAGATACTTTCTCCTTGGATTTTCGATAGATGTTGGCTCGTATTCATCGGCGTTCGTGCCAACGTAGTATCACCATTGGTGAATTTCTTAAGAATCTTATCCACATAATGAGACTGACTAAGAATAAGTCATTCAACTGTTCTAAGAATTTTGATTCCTAGAATCACATCAGCTAGACTCATGTCTTTCATGTCAAATTTTGAGTTCTGCATGTCTTTAGTGGATTTGATCATCTTATCATTACTCCCAATGATGAGTATGTCATCTACATATAAGCACAAGATGACAAAATCATCTTCTGTAGCTTTCGAGTAGACACATTTATCACATTCATTAAGTTTGAATCCGCCTTCTCGCATGACATTATCAAATTTCTCATGCCACTGCTTTGGAGCTTATTTCAAGTCGTATAAAGACTTCACCAATTTGCAAACTTGGTTAGTCTGTCCTGGCACAGAAAACCCCTCAGGTTGTTCCATGTAAATCTCCTCTTCTAAATCTCCGTTTAGAAAGGTCATCTTTACATCCATCTGATGTATTTCCAGTTCCATAGAGCAGCTATCGCCAATAACACTCTAATGGAAGTTATTCTCGACACCGGAGAATACGTATCAAAGTAATCAAGGTCTTCTCGTTGTCGGTAACCTTTAATTACCAACCTGGCCTTATACTTGTCAATTGTACCATCTGATTTTTTTTCTTCTTCTTGAAGATCCACTTGCAACCTAATGGTTTACTCTCCGGAAGAAGGTCCACAAGTTCCCAAGTGTGATTTTGCAAGATAGATTCTATCTCAGATGCAATTGCCTCTTTCTAGTGAAGTCCCTCAGAAGAGTTCACAGGTTCTGAGTAGCTTTGGGGCTCACCTTCCAGTATGAAAGTAATAAAATCTGATCCATAAGATTTTTCCACCCGAGCTCTCTTACTACGCCGAGGCGCAGCCTCAACTGGTTCATCATCCTCTTCTTCTTCCTCTAGTATTTCCTCCACCCGTTTTGAGGAGCTCAGGTCTTATATGGAAACACATGTTCGAAGAATGAGGTATTTCTCAATTCTATTATCAAGTTCTTGTATATATCCAGTAATTGTGACTCATAAACACAAAACTGATATGCACTGCTGTTATGTGCATATCCAATAAATATGCAATCAACAATTTTTGGTCCTATCTTAACCCTTTTCGGATCAGGCACCAAAACTTTGGCAAGACACCCCCACACTCGAAAGTATTTGTAGGATGGTCATCTTCCATTCTATAACTCATAAGGGCTCTATTCTATTTTCTTTCGAGGGACCTTATTTAAAAGGTAATTAGCTATTAACACAGCTTCCCCCCACATGGAGTCTGGCAGTCCAGAGATCAATAGAAGAGCATTCATCATCTCCTTAAGAGTTTGATTCTTTCGCTCAATAATTCCATTCTGCTGAGGGGTATAAGGAGTTGTTGTTTCGTGTCTGATCCCATGTTCAGCACACAACTCAGCAAATGGTGATACATATTCACCACCTCGGTCACTTCGAACCACCTTAATCTTCTTATTAAGTTGGTTTTTAACCTCATTCTTATAGAGAACGAATTTCTCTATAGCTTCATCCTTGCTTTTGAGAAGATACGCATAACAATATTTTGTGTTATCATCTATAAAAGTAATGAAGTACTTATTCCCACCACGTGTCAGTGTACCTTTAAGGTCACATACGTCAGTGTGAATTAGGTCGAGTGGTTCATTGCTTCTTTCAACGTATTGAAAGGATGACCTTGTCAACTTCGCTTCAACACAAATCTCACACTTGTGTTTCGGGTCAAGGTGGAATGTCGGTATGCTTTGCATGTTTATTAATCTACGAATCACATCGTAATTCACATGTCCTAGTCTACCATGTCATAAACAAGAAGACTCAAGCATATAAGTGGAAGAGTGATAATTACCATTTTGATAATCAATTTAGGCTTTTAAACCCATGTTTTGATTCCTTTTTGTATGCTTGATCTTGTATTTACACTAGGTTCCATGAGGTTATTTCTATTTTGGCTTTGGATGCAATTCTTTATATATTTGAGATATTTTGGCATTAAAATTTGAATATAATTTTGTAGGCTTTGAATGATCACGGACCTAGATCAGATTGGATCGAACTTGAGTTCAGACTTGGTTTCAATCAAGAGGATCAAAAGATGGATAAATATGGGTCGTTCAATCAAGAAATGGGAAGATCTGAGCCATCTTTCAGCTTCTGATCAATTCGAGCTCAAGATAGAGTTAATCAAGACCACAGATCAAGATCTAAAGTTTCGGTCCAAATCAGAAGTCATTTGACCGGTGGATCAAGCTTAAGAGGAGTCTAAACCATCCATTTAAAAGGAAGGGTAATCTTAGCCATCCGTTGGAAATCTGATCGATCCAAGATAAGGAGAAGCAGATCCTGACCATTGATGGAGATCTGGAAAGTTTGATTCCGATCCAAGATGATCTGACCGTTGGATGAAGCGAGGATGATCACAGACGTTCAATTTTAAGTGGAATTGATTAAAACAGAAACTTCTCCGCAACTCGGGTTGTCGCGAGTTCATCATTTGTTCTTGGTTTTCTTCAGTTTTCTTCTCCGATCGCGCACGGCCAACATCAGATCTAAGCCTTTGTTTCGAGTTTTCGAATCGTCGAGGTAATTTTCCTGTTACGTTTGCTAATCAACTTTGTCTTGGAAAGCTCAAGTGAGGGTTTCGCCAGAGCTCTGTTCCCACTGATCGCTTCCGTTTGATCGCTGCTTTCCTTTGTCCGGAGCTGTCGAAGCATTTAGAGGGGTTCTCTGAAGGCTTCTGAGAGTTTCTGAGCTCGATCACAAACCAGCTAATCAAGAAGGAAGAGATCGTGATAGATTTCAGATTCTGATCGATCTCTGTGATCGGACAGAGACACTTCTGATCGGTCTCCAATCCGATCAGAAGGAGTCCTGATCGGTCCCGTGACCGATCAGGAAGATCAATACGCACCAAAGCCATTGTAAACTGATCAAGGGAGTTGTTCTTCGCTGGTTCTTGAGCTAAAGGGTTTCTAGCTGGGCTTTTGTGTGACGGCAAGAGGAAAACTTGGCAAGGGACTAATTTGATGTTTAATTTAGGAAAATTTCGTTTCTAAATACTTATTTCTTTTGGCTGCTTCAATTTGTATCCATTTACATTCTCGGTAATGGTCATTTAGTTTGCTTAGATATAATTTTCACAATTCTGCAGTTTGATACAGATTTCTGCATTCAATATTAGTTCTTGAATTTCAATCTTACAGTTTCGAATTGAATTGCTCAATTTTAAAATAGGGATAAGTGTAGTTTCAGCAATTGTGAGTTAATTTCTGATTTAGCTAAGTCTATTATGTTTCTACTGCAATTTCATTCATTATCGCAACAAACCCCATTTCAATTGAAAACCCAAAACATAAAACGATGAATTAAAGGTTGAACTAAGCATTCTTAACTAATCCTTAGAAAAATACGACTTGAGACCCCTATACTACACTTAGATTTGTGAGCTAAGGGTTTTCAATTTATAAATTCAAATTTAAGGCTCATCGTGACACTGATTGTGGGCATTCATCAAATTTTTGACGTTGTTGCCGGGGAATATACTAGTTGAGTTTGTTTAATTTGAGCTTGTGCTTAGTTTCATATTTCCTGATTCTATTTTATTTGCTTTAGCTTTCGATAGACATTTGCTGCCATTTTATTTGGTTTATGACCAGGATTGCAGGTGGTGATATTGTGGAGTTTGATCCTGAGATTGAGAGGACCTTCAGAGCTAGGAGAAATCAAGGAAGAGTTTCAGAAGTTATTGAAAATATTTCTACTCATTCAAGCAGTCCCATGGCAGAACATCAGAAGACTATGAAGGAGCTTGCAACCCCTGATGATGCATTTCAGTATTCTTGTATTGCCTATCCAGAGTTAGCTGGAGATTTTGAGCTGAGATCAGGCCTAATTCATCTACTACCCAAGTTTCAGGGACAATCAGGAGAGGATCCTAATAGGCATTTGCATGAGTTCCATGTAGTGTGCTCCACTATGAAGCCTCAAGGGATTTCTGAAGAGGACATCAAATTAAGGGCATTTCCATTTTCTTTGACTGGAGCAGCTAAAGATTGGTTTTATTACTTGCCTACTGGACATGTTACTAGTTGGATTGCTATGAAAAATGCATTTTTAGAGAAGTATTTTCCAGCTTCAAGAACTGCTATGATCAGAAAGAGAATCTGTGGTATTCAACAAGTGGTGGGAGAGACCTTATATGACTATTGGGAAAGATTCAATAAGCTATGCTCAAGCTGTCCACAACATCAAATAAGTGAGCAACTTCTTATTCAGTATTTCTATGAAGGTCTACTTCAAATGGATAGAATCATGATTGATGCTGCAGCTGGAGGAGCACTAGTGAACAAGACTCCAGAACAAGCTAGAGAATTGATTTCAAATATGGCAGAGAACTCTCAACAATTTGGAAGTAGGGCTCTTACTACTAGAGGGGTGAATGATGTTCAAATGGTTTCAAATGAATAAAAAGAGATCAAGAGTTCATTGTTGGAGTTAACCTCTTTGGTGAAGCAAATGGCTTTGAATAATGTGAATCAACCTCAAAACCTTCCAGTAGCTTCTTTTCAAAATCCAGTTATGGGAGTGTGTAGTGTATGTTCAAGCCAAGAGCATAATTCAGATTTGTGTCCTAATCTTCAACAAGATGAATCATTAGCTGTTTTGACTAGAGGAGGCCAATTCCAACATAGAAACAACCCTTATTCATCTACTTACAATCCGGGTTGGAGGGATCATCCTAATTTGAAGTATGGTAATTCATTCTATTAACAAAACACTTCACAACAGCCCCTACAACAATTCCAGCCGTAATTCTAGAATTTTCAGCAGCCTATTCCGCAATTTCAGCAACCAACTCAGCCATTTTAGCCTCAATTCCAACAAAATCAGCAAGGATTTCAACCAATTCAGAATTTCCAGCAATCCTTTCATCATTCACAACCTTCAAATCAAAATTTTCAGTTTCAAAATCAAAATTTTCAGCAAGGAAATCAGAATTTTCAGCCCTAACAATTTCAATCTTTCAATCAATAATTTCAGCCTCAAAATCAAAATTTTCAGAGCCATAATTTCCAGCAACATCCACCTAGTTCTCAACCCAATTTCTAGCAATTTCAACAGCCCATTCAACCATTTAATCAGCCCCAACAACCGAATTTTCAATGTTCACAGCCTACTCAAGGTTTTCAGCAACCTAATGTTTCATTTCAAGGCCAACAAAAGTCCCATTCTAATCAAGGAGGTTTTGGGAGCTCTAGTGGGTGTAATGCACAACAACAAAGGCTTGAGGAGATGATGCAACAAATTCTTCAACAACAACAAATTCTACAACAATAACAAGGGCAACAAAAGAATGACTCCACTCTTCAAAACATTGAAAGATATATTGGACAACTAGCTAGTGGAATGAATCAATTACAAACCCAAGGATCGGGTCAATTGCCTTCTCAAGCAACTCATAATCCTAAGGGGAATGTTAGTGTAATAACTTTGAGGAGTGGGAGAGTAGCTTCAAGTCCAAACACTCAAAGGGCTGATTTTTCTAAAAAATTTATAGCACCTTATTTTCCAGCTCAGAACAACCCCAAAATGGGTTCTACATCAGTTGAAAGTGATCCTAGTTCAAGCCTAAGGCCTTCTTCTATTGATCATGCGAATTTGGTGGAAGAACAAGGAGAAATCAGTGAAAAAAGTGCACCTACAACAGCTATACCGATTGAAATCCCTGCTCAAGATCCACTTCCAAAAATTTCAGCTCAAGTGGAGGAACCGAGAGTCCCTTTACCCTTCCCACAGCGTAAGACTCAAGCTAAAAAGAAAGTGGAGGAGGAGAAGTCAAAAGAGTATCAAAAGCTTGTGAAATTATTCAGTAAGGTGGAAATCAATGTGTCATTGTTGACTATGATCAAGCAAATACCTAAGTATGCCAAATTTCTCAAGGATTTGTGTGTGCATAAGAGGAAGCTAAAGGGAAACGAATTGGTCAGTTTAGGATAGAATGTTTCAGCCCTTATTCATTCAATTCCTCAAAAATGTGAAGATCCAGGAGTATTCATTGTGTCCTGTGAGATTGGGAGGACTATTTTTCATGATGCTATGTTAGATTTGGGAGCTTCTATTAATGTGATGTCTAGATCAGTTTTTCAGATACTTGGTATTGGACCTTTGCAGCCTACAGGAGTGGTTATTTAGCTAGCAGATAGGAGCCAGACTCACCCAGCTGGAATCATTGAAGATGTAACGCCCGCCTTTTTCCCACACCTTATGGTGTGGCGAGAGGCGGCGTTACGCTAACATACATAGGCATATGAACATCTTAATGCAGCGAAATAATTTTTTTTCTTTAAACTTACTACACATGCGTTTAACCATGCAACTACTACATGATTCATACATATATGTCTACATTATCATTCATGAACATGGTGACATTGTAACTTAGCATATTACTGGCATACATATAAACATTCCCTAACTGATTCATAAGCACCATAAGTAGCAAGTAACTTATCCATAAGCATCATAGGTAGTGAGTTATTTCTTAGGCATAACTATCATAAGTATAGTATAGAACCAAAGGAGGCATTTCAAACACAAGACATGCGATAAGTGTAAATAGAAGAATCCTTTGTCATGTCACTGCCACACACATGCCCTTGCCCCTCCTGCTGCTTCCCTTAGTAACCTCTTGCTTGATCTGCGGTATAAGAAAAATAAGACTATAAGCACATAGGCTTAGTAAGACCCTTTCCTACTCACAAAAATCCATACGTCACATAAACATAAACATAATGCTTAAACCATACTTATCATGGCATAATTCTTGACATGAGCATAAACATAAACATACTTATCATGGCATCATTCTTAACATGAACATAAACATAAACATACTTATCATGGCATCATTCTTAACATGAACATAAACATAAACATACTTATCATGACATCATTCTTAACATGAACATAAACATAAACATACTTATCATGGCATCATTCTTAACATGAACATAAACCTAAACATACTTATCATGGCATCATTCTTAACATGAACATAAACATACTTATCATGGCGTAATGCATAACATGTATGGATGCATGAGTCAAATGCATATATCATAAGGATGCTTAATTTGAAAACCATAATTATAAATACTTAAACATAATTATAACATCAGGGGGTCCCCGGCTTGTACCACTTTCATACATCATATGCGCGCATCCCTAAGTAAATACGAGGTAGCTAATCTCGACCTACTAGGGTAAGGACAGCTTCATCAGTAGTCCCAGAACCGTGGACAGCTTCATCGGTAGTCCAGAACCGTGGACAGCTTCATCGGTAGTCCAGAACCGTGGACCTTACTTAGGTCCGGTACAAGCCCATTCATAAAATAAAATAATTTCACATGCTTCCTCATTCATAAACATACATGACATAATCTTTCATTCTTAATGCTTAACATCATCATTATGCCTTATAGGCATGAGCCTTATCTTCATTCATCATTTCCATTCTATATCATCATTATACCTCGAAGGCATGAACTTTAACTTCATTCATCATTTTCATTCCATATCATCATTTTCATTCATAAAACATGAGACATACATACATAATTATATCCTAAGATATGAGCATCATCCTAGTCCATAAAGCTAGCATGATCATGGTACATAAGATAAACATGCATTTCATACATGGTACATTTCATCTAGCATGCATAATCATAGTATCCATCATAGAGCATGCATGGGTAAGATACATATGAACATGATACATATCACTTAGGTTCATAACATTCAACATAAGCATGAATAAGTTTACATAACAATTTTATACATATGTCCAACGTGTTAATCCTAACGCCTGCCTACTTCCTCCTACCTCATGACACATGTATTCCTAACATATGATGCAGGACATTCATAAATAAATCCTACTAAAACATGATACATAACATAACATACAGGGTCATTATGCATAACATATAAACTTAGGGTTTAGACATTATCAAAAACCCTACAACATCCTTGAACCTATTCACATACCATACATACACTACCATAGAAAGCCATTAGAACCCTTGATTGGAGTTAACCCTAAGGGTGCGTTTGGTTCAAGTTATCATACATGACCTTGGTTATGTGATTACCTGGTAATCACATAACCAAGGTTATGGGGAATGAAACATAACCTAATATTGTTTGGTTAAATTTAGATGATCAAAGAAAATCTTGTTTGTTTGGAGGTAATAGTATATAATCTAATGTAATATTTTACCATATTGCCCATTAGTTTAAAATTAAGGATTATGATAATATATGTTTATTTATACTAAAAATTAAAAAGTAAGGTAATATTTTGTATTAAATTTATTTAGTTTATCCTAATTATAATTTATTTAATTTAATAAAATTTTAATTAAAATACTAAATTTTTTTAAAAAATTATTTATCGCCCGACCGCCACCGATCGTTCGCCGGCAGACGGTCGCCGGTCACCGGCCGGCGGTGGCCGGCAGCCGACGGCCACCGGCCGGTAGCAGTCGCCGGTCGCCGGTCGGCGGCGGTCGTCGGTCGCCGGCCGGCGGCGGTCGTCGGTCGCCGGCCGGCGGCGGTCGTCGGTCGCCGGCCGGCGGCGGTCGCCGGTCGCCGGTCGCCGGTCGCCGGCCGGCGGTGGTCGCCGGCCGGCGGCGGTCGCCGGTCGCCGGCCGGTCGCCGGTCGCCGGCCGGTCGGTCGGTCGCCGGCCAGTCGCCGGCCGGTCGCCGGTCGCCGGCCGGTCGCCGGCCACCGGCCGGTCGCCGGTCGCCGGCCGGTCGCCGGCCGTTCGCCGGTCGCCGGTCGGTCGCCGGTCGCCGGTCGGTCGCCGGTCGCCGGTCGGTCGCCGGTCGCCGGCCGGCGGCGGTCGCCGGCCGGCGGCGGTCGCCGGCCGGCGGCGGTCGTCGGCCGGCGGCGGTCGCCGGCCGGCGGCGGTCGTCGGTCGCCGGTCGGCGGCGGTCGCCGGTCGGCGGAGGGGCTGCGGTCGTCGGTCGGTGAGTCGGCAACGAGTTGTAATTTAGTTAATTATTAGGGATTTTTTAATCTTAAAATGTAAATATTAAGGGATAATTTGGGAAAGAAAAGTTCCTTAACCCCGGAATCAACAAAAACCTCCGTTTTCCTTGGTTATCCAATTCCGGGTTGCATGCCCCATTTGATGATGTTTTGCTGATGTGGCGGTAATACTGCATTACTTGAGAATTGATGATAATCTAAACCAAACAAGGTTATCATTGATAACCTTGGACAGATAACCAAGGTTATCACTGATCACCCTGAACCAAACGCACCCTAAGTCCTAGCCCTAATTCTTGTCTTGGCCGAAACCCTAGAAGGGAAAAGTGTCCATGAAAAAAATTCACATAATTCACAATTACATCCAATACAATGCATACAATATCATAGAAAGCTATTGGAACCCATAAATGGAACTAACCCTAAGTTCCAACCCTATTCTTGATCATGGCCGAAAGCCTATAAGGGGAAATGAGTCCATGAAAAATCCATAAAATTTACAATTAACCTTCATTACATCATAGGGTTCTTAGTAACATGCTTGGAGGTTAGATCTAAACTTAATCCCTAAAACTAAGGGGGGGTGGCCGAAACTTCATGGGCCTCTTTGGGGTGCTACAAAAATTTCACCAATCATGATTCATTCATTATTCATCATAAGGAAACATTAGGAGCCATATGAAAGGTTTTGATGTCATCCCAACCCTACCATATGCTTTGGCCGAAACCTTTACAAGCCCTAACCCTAGTTTTCTCAACATATAATTCAACCAAGTTCTTATATCATGGAAAATAACTTGAAAACTATTATACCACAGGTGAGGAGGTCTTACCTTGGGTTATCTTAATTATCACCTTGAATAGAGAAGCCAAAAGAAAACTTCCTTGACCTTAGACTACCCCTAGCCCTTGTAGCCTTGTAGAAAGCCCTTAGATCTTGAAGAAGAGGTCTCTTTGTGAAACTTTTCCAAGGGATAACCCACTTTGTAGGTTTCGGCTAGGAGGAGAAAGAAGAAGGAAGAAGGAGTT
The DNA here is from genome assembly GCA_024364735.1 of Boesenbergia rotunda. NCBI lineage: Eukaryota > Viridiplantae > Streptophyta > Magnoliopsida > Zingiberales > Zingiberaceae > Boesenbergia > Boesenbergia rotunda. The sequence goes on along the minus strand of JAGFNQ010002088.1, from coordinate 231,235 downwards.
TTTTGGTGGAAGAAGAGACAAATGCTTAAGTGCTAAGTTGTCTCTTCCATTCCCCTCTCTTATATACTAGATGAAGGAGGCAAGTGAAGAGACATGATGCAATGACTCTTCATTTCCTTTAGCCTCAACTAAAATCCCTTCCCTTTTCCACTAGCACTCCTTTGCTAGGTGAATTGGTTAGTACATGCATGGTGGTACACTAGGTACAAGGTTCAATCCTTGGTGCATGCACTTTATTGTTATTTTATTTTTTTATTATTATTTTTTTCGGTAATGCCCCCTAAGATCCACCCATAACTATGCTAATATTCCTAATTGAAACCCATTTCTATTTATATTAAATTTTACCTAAAATCCCCTAATAACCATGGTACTAGAAAAACCCATGTAAGGTCCATTAGTACTTAGCTTCTTAATTTATATGGGAAAATCCTAGATAATTATGCTAAGGTTCATACTAGTATTTCTAGATTCCTCGAAAAACTATCTAGACATGATCAATAGTTTAAAGAAAATATTGAAAAAAATTTCTGAGTCGTTACAGAAGATGTATTAGTGAAGGTGAAAGAGTTGATTTTTCCTGCGGACTTCTATATTTTAGACATGGAGGGGGATTATCTAGCACATAGATCTCTACTTATTCTTGGGAGACCATTCTTGAAGACTGCAAGGATGAAGATTGATGTATATGCAGGCACACTTTCTATGGAGATAGGAGACACAGTGGTGCAGTTTAGTATTTTTGATGTTATGAATGTTGGATCGCAAAGAACGATAGAGGGGGGGTGAATATCGTAAAACGTTCGGATTTGTAAAAGAGAATTAGCAGCGGAAATAAATAAAGTAAAATACACGCAAACACCAAGATTTTACTTGGTTCGGAGTCGCGGTCGGCTCCTACTCCAAGGCCCACGGTCGTTGACTGTTTACTGCGGGCAATTCTATATGTGCGCAAAAACAGTTTACAAAATGTATTACAAGAATAGTACAGTAAACTTAAAAGCAGCTCTTCGTTACCGACGTCCGGTGTAGATTGTATTTTCGGAGCAGAGGGACGTCGTCGGCACTTGTATCTCGAGTCGGGAGGTTCCGGAGCATAGCGCGGGAGTAGAAGAGCGTGAATGCGTTGGAAGAATTGATTTGCAGAAGCCTTGGTGTTGGGTGCTATTTATAGCACTTCGGGGTGCCCTGAACGTTGGGGGCGCCCCCCCACGTGTCAACCGATCCGGAATTACCTCGGTCAGCCCTTATCCCACTCGAATAGGGCTGAGGATTGACTCTGGGGGTGCCCTGGTTGACCTTTTCAGTGAGCTTCTCGGCTGGATCAGAGTTATCCGCTTCGATGGCTTGGGTGCGGGGCGCCCTGGGCACTGGGGGCGCCCGGGAGCATGGGGGCGCTCGGGAGCACGGGGGCGCCCGGGAGCACGGGGGCGCCCCGCCCAGTAAGCTACCGAAGCACTTCTTTACTTAACTTGTTTTGTACTGGCCTTGGGGGCGCCCTAGACACTGGGGGCGCCCTGCTCAGCTACTTGCCTCTCTCCTTTGGGCATTCTGAGCTGCAGACACACGTTCCTTTAGTCCTGCATCCAGGGTTAGTCCAAAACAATATAAAACAATAAAGTATTAGGTTTATACAGCCTTAGCTGTCTTGGTTCTGACTTTGGGTCTCTAATATGGAGCCCTGGTCGAGCCGACGCCTACTGTTCCCTCGACGGGGAACGCGTCCTCACCTACTCCTCTCAGGAGAATTTACTTGTTGCCAACCGGCTCCTCCGGTTGGACTTTTGCCCAGCAGTCCTTCGCCAGGTCTTCAGTTCCAGGCAGTCCTTCGCCTGGTGCCCAGCTGTCCTTCACCAGATCTTAGGGTTCCGATGCCTAGCAGTCCTTCGCTAGGTGCCTAGCAGCCCTTCGCTAGGACTTAGTCCCCTAGCAGTCCTTCGCTAGGTGCCTAGCAGCCCTTCGCTAGGACTTTGTTTCCTGGCAGTCCTTCACCAGGTGCCTAGCAGCCCTTCGCTAGGACTTTTCCTGTACACTTGAGTAACATCGTTAGATCACCAATAGTACTTAACTTTGAACCCTTTGCCAATATCAAAACAAGGTTCAATATGGTGCTTCCTGCACCAACAATCTCCCCCTTTTTGATTTATGGCAACACAATTCAATGTTAAGTAAAAATTACAACAGTTTAAGCAAGAAGGTTAAGACCAATAAAACATAGCAATTCTGAACAGTATAAAGTCTAAAACCAATGTAATTTTGAACAGAAAAATAGAAAAATTTTCTCATACTCCCCCTGAATAATTGAAACAATTAACTTAACTCTTAACTTTGACCTTTCCTCCCCCTTTGACATATATCAAAAAACATTTATGGGTGAACAACATATCTAACAGGGATTTTTGAGTTTTTCAAAAATAGTGTAAAAGCATTTTTACTAACAAAACTTTTTACACTTAGATAATTTTCCATTATTAAAAGTTTTGCAGGCCTAAATTTTGAAAAAACTTTTAGTTACAAGGCTTTAAAAAAAATTACTTAGGCAAAATTTCTAATTTTTGAAGCCAAATTTCCAAAAAAAATGTTTAACTTTTAGAATTTGGGAAAAAATTGTTTTAAAAGAATTTGCACACTTAGACGAATTTACTTGGAAATACTTTGTGTATTTTGAAAAACAAAATCTTTAAGAAATTTTAGACAAGTTTTTCCCCAAAAAAACTTTACTCAGAAACATTTGTCAAAAATTTTTCAAAAAGTTTTTGCTCAGACAAATTTTGTTTACTAAGAAAAATTTTACTTTAGGAAAAAGACATGCACTTAAAATTTTTGAAATACTTAGAAATTTTTACAGCACTTTTTGAAAAAGAGATAAGAATTAGACAAAGTTTCCTTTCTTTCCTTTCTCTCCCCCTTAATGTGAAATTCTTCTCCTTATGTTTTAAACCATTTCTAAGATAAACTTTCTTTGAAAAGGGGAAGAAATTTAAGGAAAAATTTTGTTTACTTTTTCTGCTTTCCTCTTTAAAAATACTCTTTTTGAAAAATATATTTTGAAAGAGGTTTAAGGGAAAAAATTGTGTATCAGAGCCTATGAGTTTTGAAAATAAAAATACTTAGTATAATTCTGAAAATATAGCAAGCAACTTAAATTGTACTAAGGAAAAACTCTACTTTGAAAAGTATTGTGAAATTTTAAAACAAATTTTGTATTTATAGGCAAGTCTTTAGAAAATTTACGCACTTAGGACACTATTGCCTTAGAAAAACTTTTATTTGGAAAAGATTTTTTAAAAAAAATATTTTCATTTAACAGATAGTACATTTGGAAGAATACAAAAAAATGTTATGCAAAAGAAAATTTGAAACACATTTTCACTTTGAAAAAGATTGAAATTTTTTTTTTGAAACATGTTTAGTATTGCACTTTAAAAAATATTCGTACTTTGTAAATATTAGTGCTTTGAAAAAGTATTAGTACTTTGCAGGATGTTATGCATTTTTGACAAATATAAGTACTAATAAATACTTTTGAACATAATATTTTAAGAAAAAATTTAATGTTATTTTGAAAACATAATACTTTACTTGGCATGGTTTCCTTTCCAGTTTGACACAATCCTAGGAAACCTTGTTAACTACAAGGGCATTTCCCTAATTGTCCTGAAAATTCTCCAAATTCAAGAAAATTTCAAAAAGTATTTCAAAAAGGATTTACTAAGCCACAAAAACATTTTGAGAAATAGAATATTGGTATTTTTAAAGGCAAATTAGTTGTATTTTCAAAAGAACTTTGAAAACTTGTGTATTAAAACAACTTATTTTGAAATGTTCAATAGTTCTTTTAATTTAACCTCCCCCTAAACTTGACATAGTCCTTGGAAGCTTGTTGACCACAAGTATTCTTCCTCTGAGTCCTTAGGGATCAGTTCAGATCAAAAGAATTATTTAATAATTTCAAAAATAATTGCCAAAGAAAATACTTGTTAGAAATAATTTCTTTTGGTTTAGACTCCCCCTAAATTTGACACATCCTCGGAGTCCTTGTAGGTCATGAAGTGGACCTTCCTCTGTGTCTTTAGGGTTTGTCAAAATCAAAAGCACAATTCTTAAAATGAATTTTGAAGTATTAACATTTTAAAAAAAATGATTGTTTGAAAGACATGATAGCATAGTTTTCGAAAAAAAAACATGAGTGATAGTTTGAAAACATAGTATTTTTAAGCTTCTTCTTTTAATTTGAACTCCCCCTAAACCTGACACAGTCCTAGGAGGCTTGTTGACCACAAGTTAATCCTCCTCTTAGTCTTAAGGTTTGATTCAAACAAAAAGAGAAGAAAACTAAGTTTAAAAAATTATTTTGTTTTAATGATTTGAAACATAATTTCATTCTCCTATTTGAGAAAATGAATATAGAAAACTGAAAAGGGAAAATGATTTTAAAAAAATAGAAGTTTTTTTTAAGTCCCAAAAAAAATACAAATATCTAAGCCCGGACTGCAGACAAAAAAAATATCCTAAGTAATCCCAAGGTGACTTTTTGCCATACAAGAATAAACTGAATGTCTGAAAGAAATATTTGTATAATGATAAAGGAAAGAAATAAATGTTATGAAATAAATTTCAGGTTAGTGAACAAAAGAGACTTGATTTTAATTACAATGATTTGAAACATTAACTCTTAGTTAAAAAGTTAAATTTGATTTTTGAGAAAATTAAAATTTAGAGGGTTAAGTTTGTTTAGTTGAATTAAATTTTAATTTTGAAAGTTGTTTAATTAAATTGAATTTTAAAAGTCAGTTGAATTAAATTTGAATTTTAAAAGTCAGATGAATTAAATTTGAATTTGATTGAGTTAAATTTAATTTATTAAGATTTAATTGAATTTAATTGATTTAATTAAGATTTAATTGAATTTAATTGATTTAATTAATTTGATTTAATTAAGATTTGATTTTGATTTAATTGAATTAATTTTAGTTTGATTAATTTGAATTAGTTGGTTGGGTTGGACTCAACTTTTAGGTCCTAAGCATCTCACCCATTTCTAAGTGACAAAACAGGATATCCTTAACTGTTTTGTGAGATGCATATTTTAATAGAAAGATTTATTTTGAAAAGGCCATGATTAATTTTAAAATGTTAAATTAATTTTTAAACTCAATTTAAATTTATTTTGAAAGGAGATATTTGAATCTAAAATTAACTGAAAATTTGTGTTAGATTCGAATTTAACAAAGAGTAAATTGAATTTGAATTTCAAAAATTGGCTTCCAGGTCTTGGCGAGGCACAAGACCTTCTTTGGCCGTAGCCTTATTGGATCATCAACCCTTTCCTAGACAAAGCCTTTTAGTGAAATTTCATCTTCAAAATTACTTTTTGGTAAATTCTGGTCTAACTAGTTTGGGTCTTGGATCGGTAGCTTCGGCTAGTTTCACCGGTCTAAAGAGACCAAGTAGTGTATACTTGACCTTATTAGAAAAGGCTTCCCTAACGTACTATCATCTCACCTCCACCCAATACTATGTTGTTCAAATTTCAGTTAAGTTGGTTCAGTCCTTAAACTAACCAATCCTAATTCAAAGCATAATAAAATAAACAAGCAAGAAAAGTAATCAACTAAGTCACGTCATAATTGTAATGATATTCTAGGTTTTTAGAATTAGCAAGATTGTGAATTAGACTTTCTAGCATTTTGACCTTATGTTTCAATATTTCATCTTCTTGTTCCAATTTACTAATGTTTGCTTTAACTAATTTATAAGGTTCAATCATATTATTTAAGGTAAATAATGGATTTTCAAATACTGTAAATTTACCTTTAGATTTCTTTTTGGAGGTCTCCCCCTTGATTTTAGTCATCTTTCTTTTGCTTGATTGTTTCTTCAGTATTTTGTAGTGGTCGCGAGTCAACCGGACCAGTTTGGGTCGATCTCCTCCATTGTCTTCTGATTCTGAGTCTGAGTCAGACTCGGGTACCGGTTGAAGCTTCTTCTTTGGAGTTTTCCCTGCACTTGAAATTATACCTTCCTCGACCATTATAGTATCAGTCTGATTATATAATTGTAATTCTGGAATAAATTCAAAATTAGTTACCATTTTTGTCTCAGTCACTTTGTCTTCTGACTCTGGTTTGGATTCGTGTTCAGACTCTAACTCGGCTGTTTGTGCTTGGACCGAGAGTGCAAGACAGCTTACTTGATCTTCTTCTTCTTCTGAGATCTCTTGATGAAGGTTAATCAATTTTTTCCAAATTTCTCTCGCACATCTGAATGGACCTACTAGTTCGAGTTGCTCCTTGGTTAGGCCACATTGTAGGATTGCAGTCGCCTTTGCATCTGTCTCGATCTTCCTCAGAGTTGGTTCGTCCATTTTATCCCAGGCGATCGACATTCCATCTTCTGTAGGTACTGTAAACCCCGTTTGGATTATCATTCATAGCTCTAGATGGGCCTTTAGGTGGGATTCCATTAGCCCCTTCCAGGTTCTGAAGTTCTCGCCAGAGAATAGAGGCGGACGAACACTGTTCCATTCTTGATTGGCCATTAAGGATAATTCTTGCACACAAAAAGAGAAAATAGAAATATACCAAGACTTGATCTTGGATTAGTAGTGCGGGAGAAGGGAAAAAAATAGCCCAAAATAAATGTTGCACGAATTTCGAGGCAAAATAATAATAAAATAATAAAAACAATATATGATAAATTTTTGAAAATGTTGATTTTGTCAATTCTGATTAATGATGAAAAAGTAAAATTTTAATGTTTAAAAAAAATTTGCTTGAATTAGGGTAGCACGAATTTCGAGAAAAAATAAATTTTAAACACACCTACAGATATTATTTATTTGAAATAAAATGCAAAAAATCTGAAAAAAAAGTCTCAAATTGGTGGTTGCACCAAATTTGAGCTTCCCCGATCTGATACCACTTGTTGGATCGAGAGAAATGATAGAGGGGGGGTGAATATCGTAAAACGTTCGGATTTGTAAAAGAGAATTAGCAGCCGAAATAAATAAAGTAAAACACACGCGAACACCAAGATTTTACTTGGTTCGGAGTCGCGGTCGGCTCCTACTCCAAGGCCCACGGTCGTTGACCGTTTACTGCGGGCAATTCTATATGTGCGCAAAAACAGTTTACAAAATGTATTACAAGAATAGTACAGTAAACTTAAAAGCAGCTCTTCGTTACCGACGTCCGATGTAGATTGTATTTTCGGAGCAGAGGGACGTCGTCGCCGCTTGTATCTCGAGTCGGGAGGTTTCCGGAGCAGAGCGTGGGAGTAGAAGAGCGTGAATGCGTTGGAAGAATTGATTTACAGAAGCCTTGGTGTTGGGTGCTATTTATAGCACTTCGGGGCGCCCTGAACGTTGGGGGTGCCCCCCCACGTGTCAACCGATCCGGAATTACCTCGGTCAGCCCTTATCCCACTCGAATAGGGCTGAGGATTGACTCTGGGGGCGCCCGGGACGCTGGGGGTGCCCTGGTTGACCTTTTCAGCGAGCTTCTCGGATGGATCAGAGTTATCCGCTTCGGTGGCTTGGGTGCGGGGCGCCCTGGGCACTGGGGGCGCCCGGGAGCACGGGGGCGCCCGGGAGCACGGCGGCGCCCGGGAGCACGGAAGCACTTCTTTACTTAACTTGTTTTGTACTGGCCTTGGGGGCGCCCTAGACACTGGGGGCGCCCTGCTCAGCTACTTGCCTCTCTCCTTTGGGCATTCTGAGCTGCAGACACACGTTCCTTTGGTCCTGCATCCAGGGTTAGTCCAAAACAATATAAAACAATAAAGTATTAGGTTTATACAGCCTTAGCTGTCTTGGTTCTGACTTTGGGTCTCCAATATGGAGCCCTAGGTTGAGCCGACGCCTACTGTTCCCTCGACGGGGAACGAGTCCTCACCTACTCCTCTCAGGAGAATTTACCTGTTGCCAACCGGCTCCTCCGGTTGGACTTTTGCCCAGCAGTCCTTCGCCAGGTCTTCAGTTCCAGGCAGTCCTTCGCCTGGTGCCCAGCTGTCCTTCGCCAGGTCTTAGGGTTCCGATGCCTAGCAGTCCTTCGCTAGGTGCCTAGCAGCCCTTCGCTAGGAGTTAGTCCCCTAGCAGTCTTTCGCTAGGTGCCTAGCAGCCCTTCGCTAGGACTTTGTTTCCTGGCAGTCCTTCGCCAGGTGCCTAGCAGCCCTTCGCTAGGACTTTTCCTGTACACTTGAGTAACATCGTTAGATCACCAATAGTACTTAACTTTGAACCCTTTGCCAATATCAAAACAAGGTTCGATATGGTGCTTCCTGCACCAATAATGAAGCACCCCAGAGAGGATCATTCTATCATCAGCATGGATATTTTAGATGAGTTTGTTGATGCAGATTTATTTGCTGATAGAATTTCACTTGGTATTCATAAAGGATATTTTAGCTCAGATGAGGCTGAGGATGCATTTGCTATAGAGGCGGCTGATTTGAAAATTGTATCTGATTCATTTTCAGTTGCAGACGATTCTATAGGTGTAGGGGATGTCACTGAGCCCCAGGGATCACCTACATTGATTGACATAGTAGGAGATTCAGAGGATAGGTGCGAGAGTGTAGGGGATTGCGCTGAGCCTCAAGGATCACCCATACCTACTGAGCAGTCACAGATAGAGTTAAAACCATTGCCAGAATATTTGAAGTATGCTTATTTGGGAGAGGAGCAGTGTTTACCTGTTATCATTGCCCAGAATTTGGATTCAGAGCAAGAGGACAAATTATTGCAAGTTCTGAGATAGCATAAGAGAGCTATTGGGTGGACATTAGCTGACATACCTGGTATTAGCCCCGCTATTTGTATGCACAGGATATTTTTAGAGGAGAATGTTAAGTCAGTCAGGCAGCCACAAAAAAGGTTAAATCCACTGATTTTAGATGTTGTAAAGAAAGAGGTGACTAGACTTTTACAGACAGGCATTATATACCCTATTTCTGATAGTAAGTGGGTTAGCCCTATTCATGTGGTTCCTAAGAAGTCAGAAGTGACAGTGGTGGCTAATGAGAATAATGAGTTAGTACCTACCAGGGTAAAGAATTCATGGAGAGTTTGTATTGATTACAGGAAGCTGAACCAAGTAACGAGGAAAGATCACTATCCCTTGCCTTTTATTAATCAGATGTTAGAGAGGTTGGCAGGGAAGTCTCACTATTGCTTCCTAGATGGATATTCAGGTTATTTTCATATTTGTATAGATCCGGAGGATCAGGAGAAGACCACTTTCACTTGTCCTTTCGGTACATTTTGCTTATAGACGTATGTCATTTGGGCTTTGCAACGCTCCAGGGACTTTCCAGCGGTGTATGGTGAGTATTTTTGGTGAGTTACTAGAACACTATATGGAAATATTTATGGATTATTTTTCTGTATTTGGCACATCATTTGATACTTGTTTGGATAATTTGTCTAGAGTACTACATAGATGCATTGAAACTAATCTTATCTTGAATTTTGAAAAATGTCATTTTATGGTAGAGCATGGGATTGTTTTAGGACATATAGTCTCTAGGAAAGGCATTGAAGTAGATCCTGCTAAAGTTAGTGTTATATCTTCTTTATCTTACCCTGTATGCGTACGGGATGTTCGAGCTATCCTTGGCCATGCAGGATTTTACAAGAGATTTATTAGAGACTTCAGTGAGATTGCTCGCCCTTTGACTAGACTTTTGCAGAAAGATGTAGATTTTTGCTTTGATGAAAAATACAAGGAAGCTTTTCAGAGATTGAGGGAGGCTCTTATTTCAGCTCCTATTATTAGACCCCCTGATTGGACTTTACCTTTTGAGTTGATGTGTGACGCTTCAAATTTTGCTGTAGGAGCTGTACTGGCACAGAGGGTAGATGAAGCGCCACATGTCATTTGCTATGCTTCCAAGACTTTGGATGCTGCTCAGGCTAACTATACCACCACAGAAAAAGAGCTCCTTTCTATTGTTTTTGCTTTGGATAGTTTCAGATCATATTTGTTATGTTCTCATGTTATTGTATTTTCTGATCATGTAGCCTTGAAGTATCTTCTGAAGAGCCAGATGCAAAGCCCAGATTGATTAGATAGATACTTCTACTTCAAGAGTTTGATTTGGATATTCGAGATAGGAGTGGCAGGGAGAACTTGGTGGCAGATCATTTGAGCAGGATAGAGGGAGATGGACACCTTACCACCATTGATGATGATTTTATAGATGAGCACCTTTTATTGGTACATGGTGAGTCGCCATGGTATGCAGATCTAGTTAACTATTTAGTAGCTAATGTTTTTCCTGCACAATTTAGGGGGCGCTTGGTATGTATTCGGGAATGGGAATAGGAATGGGAATGATTAAGGGGTTAATGGGAATGAGAATGATAGAGGGGTTAATGGGAATGAGAATGATAGAGGGGTTAATGGGAATGCTCTTCTGATCCCAAGTATGCTTGGTTTGGCTTAAATTAGGGAATGAGTATTATTTAATCGGTTGGCCTGATCCACGGCGACGGCGGCCGGCGACGGCGGCGGCGGCCGGCGACGGCGGCGACGGCCGGCGACGGCGGCGACGGCCGGCGGCCGGCGACCGGCGACCGGCGACGACGGACGGCAACCGGCGGGTAGCGGCGGCTTGGGCAAAGACGAAGCGAGACTTGGGAATGATATCCTTGTTTTGATATCCTAGGGGGGAGAGGGATATCAAAAGGGGGATATGATATCCTTATTTTGATTCCCATTGAGCCTTTTGAACACCTAGCCAAGCATCATATATGGGAATGATTCCCATTGATTCACCTACCAAGCATCATATATGGGAATGATTCCCATTGATTCCCATTCCTTACCCCCTAAACCCCCCAACCAAGCGCCCCCTTACTAAGGCTCAGAAAGATAAATTCAAGAGTGATGCTAAATTTTATGTGTGGGATGATCCTTACTTGTGGAAATTTTGTAATGATCAAATAATTAGAAGATGCATACCTGATTATGAGTTTCATTCAGTTCTTACACTTTGCCATTCGTCAGCCTGTGGAGGACATTTTGGTCTACAGAGGACTGCTAGGAAAATACTAGAATGTGGATTATACTGGCCTACTTTATTCCATGATGCTTACTTATTTTATAAAAACTGTTATAGATGTCAGAGGACAGGAAACATAGGAGCTAGGAATGAAATGCCCCAACAAACTATGCTTTTTTGTGAAATTTTTGATGTATGGGGGATAGATTTTATGGGACATTTTCTTGCATCTTGTGGATTTTTGTATATATTACTTGCTGTTGATTATGTATCTAAATGGGTGGAGGCCATTCCCTCCAGGACTGACGATTCTTTTGTTGTTGTGAGTTTTGTTAGGTCACACATTTTTTGTAGGTTTGGAATTCCAAGAGCTATTATAAGTGATCAAGGTTCACATTTTTGCAACAAGCACATGAAGGCTTTATTCAACAAATATGGGGTTTTGCATAAAGTGTCTACTTCCTATCACCTCCAAACTAATGGACAAGCTGAGGTATCAAATAGAGAGATTAAGGCAATATTGGAGAAGACCATGGGGCCTAATAGAAAAGATTGGAGCAAAAGACTTGATGATGCATTGTGGGCCTATCGGACGGCATATAAGACACCTATTGGAATGTCTCCCTATCGACTTGTTTATGGAAAATCTTGTCACTTACACGTGGAGATAGAGCATAGAGCTTATTGGGCGGTGAAAGCTTGTAATTTTGATGCCAATAAAGTGGGAGAAGAAAGGAAGCTACAACTTCAAGAACTTGAGGAGATAAGATTAGAAGCATATGAAAACTCAAGAATTTACAAAGAGAAGACTAAGAACTTTCATGATAAGCATATAGTGAAGAAGGAGTTTCAAATTGGTGACAAGGTTCTTTTGTACAAATCAAGGCTCAAATTAATTAAAGGTAAGTTGAGGTCTAGATGGGAAGGTTCATTTCTTGTTACTAATGTTTTTCCTTTTGGTGTTATTGAGATTAAGGATGAGGCTAATGATTTTATTTGGAGAGTTAATGGCCATCGGCTCAAGAAATACTTTCAAGAAGTGAAGAAGCTGGATGTGGATGGATTGGATATCAAAGATATTATTTACCCAACTTAAAGGGGAGTTTGTTCCTTCTTACACTCTAATTTCATTATATATACCATTTTTATGTTTTCTAGCAGTAAATTTTTCTTTTAAAGTGAGTTCTTGCTAATAAATGCTTAGGTAGTGTAGAATGAATAAAGATTCATTGTAGATACCATTTTATCCTTTTTGGCATCTTGTTTCTGCATAATATGGAATGAATGTATCCTTCTAGATTTTCTTTATATCATTTTAGAATCCTTTGAAAGTGAGTTAAATTTGGTTGTTAAAACTTAGGATTTAGCCCATGGATGAAAATTCTTGGATACTTGAGTTACTACTTAGTTATGGACTCTAGATTGATGATTTGAGATGAATTCTTTTTACCTAGTGAGGATTTGTCCTTATTTTTGAGATACACACATGTGATTGTACTCTAGAACTTGCTTAGGTTCTTTCAAAACTATATTTCTATGATTGGACCATATTTATAGAGGTGAATCACATTGTTTCCTTTTTCATATCATTTTTTGCAACATTCCTTGTTGATACACTCTTATTTTATTTTTCCTTTCCCTATTTTTCATGTTCATAATCATATTTTCCATGGACTTGGCTGCTTTGATGTTTCTTGATGTTACTTTGCCCGAGACAGTCAAAAAGCTAAGTGTGGGGGAGGTTGCTAGTGTTTTGGAATGAAAAGGGCTTGTTTGGGTTGTTGATGAAATTTTCGGCTTGTGAGGTTGACAAAAACCATAAAGATCAGTTACTATCACTGTTACATTACTGTCCTGATGGAAAGAATGGAAGCTCACAAGTGTCAGATTCTTTTCTCAATGTATTGTGTATAAGTGGTATCTGTTTTGACCTTCTGCAAAATCTGTTGGCTCATCATGTTTTATCAAGTTCTATTTTGCGTGAGGAAATAGATGATAGGCATATGATGAAAAAAAAGATATGTGAAGTGGCACAATTGGGCACGCTTGGTGGGCTTAGCAGAAAATACTTAAAGAATCTCAGGAAAAGATGTTGTTGCTAATGAGGAGTTGGCACAATTTGGATAAAAATTTCGAGATTGTTTGATTTAAAGTCATGTAGAAGTTAATCAAGTTATGAAGTTATGGAAAAGTAGAAGCAGAAGTAGAGGCTTTAAGGGAGCAGCTTATTCAGGAGATGGAAAAGTTTGCTTCTATTCGAGAGAAACTAAATTTTGCTGTCAAGAAAGGAAAAGGATTAGTACAACAAAGAAAAGGTCTGAAAAACTCCGACTGAAGTGGAGATGAGGAAGTTCAGCTAGCACTATAAGGGATTGAAAAAAAACAGAACAGCAGCTGAAAAACAGGAAAAAAAAAAAGAGCATGAAGTGAAAGTCAGGTGCTGGTTTAGATTTCTAAATTGGAAGATGTGAACAAGGTGCTAGCTGAATTTAAGATGTAGTTATTGATTGAAAGAGGTGAAATCTCGGCAGAAACAGTTTCAGATTCTGCTCAGTTCAGATTCTGATCGTGCTCTGATCGGTCTCGAGACCGATCATGGAAGTGTCTGATCGATCACCGTGACCGATCAGAAGAAAGCCAGACCGATCAGAAGAAAGCCAGAACGATCAGGAAGAGTCTGATATCGGTCTCTTGACCGATCAGCAGAGGTTGGCACACAGCAACTTTGGCACACTAGATTCAGTGAGGTTTCTCATCCAAATCAGAGTTACTGATTGATCCTTGCTTACCTTGGCTCTGATCTATGCAGAGTAATACAAAAAAAGAGGGGCAAAGTTCATTTTGTTACATTCTTAGTATCCAAGTCTTCCACTTTCTTAAATTTTCATCTACTACATTTCTATATTCATTCTTATCATTCCATATTTCTTTAACATGTTCAAATAAGCCTTTGTAGGTGTGAATTCAACTCAAGAATGATGGTGGAGAGAGCATAAGCAAACTTATGGTAGTGCAAGAAACATGATGTGTTTGAGTGAGCTCCACTTTCATTAAAAATTTAGAACTTAGGAAGAGAGCCATCAAAAATCTCCTTGAGAGGATTTGTGTGTTTAATTCATCTCAATTAGTCATGAAGGATAAAGTATACTTTATTGTTGACTAAGGACAAGACTCTAGTCCATTGAGTTTAGATTTTTTAGAATTGACAACCCTAGGTAATTCCCTTTCAATTGCTTCTAACTATGATTGAGAATAATCTAGGGGGGTACATCATTAGTTCACTATTAGTTTGTGCGAGACGCCCAAGAGCAAGTGTGGGGGAGTTGATAATTACCATTTTAATAATCAATTTAGGCTTTTAAACCCATGTTTTGATTCCTTTTTGTATGCTTGATCTTGTATTTACACTAGGTTCCATGAGTTATTTCTATTTTGGCTTTGGATGCAATTCTTTCTATATTTGAGATATTTTGGCATTAAAATTTGAATATAATTTTGTAGGCTTCGATTGGATCAAACTTGAGTTCAGACTTGGCTTCAATTAAGAGAATCAAGAGATGGATAAATGTGGGACGTCCAATCAAGAAATGGGGAGATCTGAGCCATCTTTTAGCTTCTGATCAATCCGAGCTCAAGATAGAGTTAATCAAGACCACAGATCAAGATATGAAGTTTTGGTCCAAATTAGAAGTCATCTGACCGTTGGATCAAGCTTAAGAGGAGTCTAAACCATCCATTCAAAAGGAATGGTAATCTGAGCCATCCGTTGCAGATCTGACGATCCAAGCTAAGGTGAAGCAGATCCTGACCATTGATGGAGATCTGGAAAGTTTGATTCCGATGCGAGATGATCTGACCGTTGGATTAAGCGAGGATGATCACAGCCGTTCAATTTTAAGTGGAATTGATTAAAATAGAAACTTCTCCGCAGCTCGGGTTGTCGCGAGTTTCTTCCCTGTTCTTCCAGTTCTTCGAGTTCTTCAGTTTTCTTCTCCGATCGCGCGCGACCAACATCAGATCTAAGCCTTTGTTTCGAGTTTTCGAATCGTCGAGGTAATTTTCCTATTATGTTTGCTAATCAACTTTGTCTTGGAAAGCTCAGGTGAGGGTTTTGCCGGAGCTCTGTTCCCACTGATCGTTTCCGTTTGATCGCTGCTTTCCTTTGTCCGGAGCTGTCGAAGCATTTAGAGGGGTTCTCTGAAGGCTTCTGAGAGTTTCTGAGCTCGATCGCAAACCAGCTAATCAAGAAGGAAGAGATCGTGACAGATTTCAGATTCTTATCGATCTCTGTGATCGGACAAAGACACTTCTGATTGGTCTCCAATCCGATCAGAAGGAGTCCTGATCGGTCCCGTGACCGATCAGGAAGATCAATACGCACCAAAGCCATTGTAAACTGATCAAGGGAGTTGTTCTTCGCTGGTTCTCGAGCTAGAGGGTTACTAGCTGGGCTTTTGTGTGACGGCAAGAGGAAAACTTGGCAAGGGACTGATTTGATGTTTAATTTAGGAAAATTTCATTTCTGAATACTTATTTCTTTTGGCTGCTTCAATTTGTATCCATTTACATTCTCGGTAATGTTCATTTAGTTTGCTTAGATATAATTTTCACAATTCTGCAGTTAGATATAGATTTCTGCATTCAATATTAGTTCTTGAATTTCAATCTTATAGTTTCGAATTGAATTGCTCAATTTTAAAATAGGGATAAGTGTAGTTTCAGCAATTGTGAGTTAATTTCTGATTTAGCTAAGTCTATTATGTTTCTACTGCAATTTCATTCATTATCGCAACAAACCCCATTTCAATTGAAAACCCAAAACATAAAACAACGAATTCAAGCTAGAACTATGCATTCTTAACTAGTCCTTGGAAAAATAAGAATTGAGACCCCTATACTACACTTAGATTTGTGAGCTAAGGGTTTTCAATTTATAAATTCAAATTTGAGGCTCATCGTGACACTGATTGTGGGCATTCATCAAAGAGCTCTCAATTTTATTTATCTTAGGCATAATGATCATTACACTGAGCTTAAATAACCCATCAGATACATAGCCCTTTCCCACAAACATTCCCTTTTTCGACAGTACAACTCTGTCTGAGTCAAACACAATGCGAAAGTTATGTTTGCTTAATAATGATTAGGACACTAGATTCTTTCGAATCTCCGGAACATACAACACATTTGTTAGAGTGAGGTCTTTGCCCGAGGTTATCTTCAACACCACTTTCCCTTGGCGCATGATGTCCGAGATTGCCGAGTTCCCCATGAACATCTTCTCTCCACTAATTTCTTCAAAATTGTGGAGCAGTTCCTTATTGCAGCACACATGTCTGGTGGCTCCAGTACCGATCCACCATTGCCGCGGGTCTAAACCCACCAGGTTCAATTCGGAGACCACGGCACAGAGGTCTTCCATTCTGGTCCCTCGTTTAGGTTGGCCTCCTACTTCTTCTTCGGTTTCTTGCATTTCGAAGATTTGTGGCCAACTCGGCCACAATTGTAGCACGTCCCAGAGAACTTCTTGGCGATGCCTCCTCTGGGTCCCATTTTGGAAGATTTGGAATTCTTCCGTTTCGAGCTTTGTCCGTGCTCGACCATGTTGGTTTTTACAGTAGCATGAGAGAACATATTTCTCTCTGAACGCTTGTTGTCTTCTTCGATGCGAAGTCTAACAACGAGTTCCTCCACGTTCATCTCCTTCCGCTTGTGCTTCAGGTAGTTCTTGAAATCCTTCCAGCCGGGAGGCAGCTTCTCAATGATAGCAGCTACTTGGAAGGTTTCACTCAGAACCATACCTTCTGAGTGGATCTCAAGTAGGATCACCTGAAGCTCCTGGACTTGGCTGATCACTGTCTTAGTGTCAACCATCTTGTAGTCCAAGAATCGGCCCACGATGAACTTCTTGGCCCCTGCATCCTCCGACTTGTATTTCTTGTCCAAGGACTCCCATAGCTCTGTAGCCGTTCTCTTCGTGCTGTACACAACATACAGCAAGTCGGCCAGACAGTTGAGGATGTAGTTTCGGCATAGGTACTCAGAATGAGTCCAAGCCTCCACCTCAACAACCTCAGCTTGCTTGAGAGGGTCCTCGATCAAGAACTTAGCCAGATTGAGCGTGGTCAGGTAGAAGAGCATCTTCTGCTGCCACCTCTTGAAGTTCAGCCTAGTGAACTTCTCTGGTTTTCCCCCATGGTTGATTGGGGCATTCCCAATTGGGGTGGAGGGGGCCTGGTGATGAGTCTGTTTCACCTTAACACTTTGCGTGACCATCTCAACAGAACCGAAGTCTGTTTCAAGATTGTTGGAGGAAATGGACTCCTTTTGAAGAGTTTACAATAAATTGAAATTACAAAAACTAATTTCAACTCAACTGTTGAGTGGCCCGAACTACCCTTTTATGCAGTCTGCAATCTCCCGAGCAAAATTCCCGAGCTCCCGAGCGAGCTCCTGAGCTGAATTCCCGAGCTCCCGAGCGAGTTCCCGAGCTGAATTCCCGAGCTCCCGAGCGAGCTCCCGAGCTGAATTTCCCGAGCTCCCGACCAAGTCTCCCGACCGGAAGTTGCTGAGGCCTGGGCAACGCAGTGTTCTTGAAACAGATTTGTCCTCCTCTGGCGGTGCTTCGAGGTGAACTGAGGAAGTACCCAAACACTATCAAAGGAGGTCGGGAACGAGGTGGAAGAGAATCTCTTTTTTTGTCACTTTTGCTCTCGGTCACAACCTCTTTATGTAGGCTCAGATCCCCGTAGTATTCAATTAACGCCATTTACTGCCATTTAACCATCCAGATCCAAATGTCTGGGGGTTACTGATCTTGCATTGAGCAAAAAAATTGGCAAAATGTTGGTTCATCTGCTTGGACAAATTTTGTTGGGTTCTCCCGACACCAAAAACATAAAATGCAGCGCAAACAAGAACCCTCGAGCGATTTATGCGAAAGAAAACTCGTACCAAGTTTATCTATCTAATAGACTATCTACAGTGTATACCTTTGGAGCGTGCCCTTTGTTTATTACACTAGTCCAAGATGCGCCGGATCTCTTGCACGTTCAAGTATCCGTGCCTCTATTCGTATCCACACGGACATAATTTCTCAACTTCGGGAAGAACTACCTTAGTTGTGCTAGCAACTTGAGGTAGTTCACAAGTCTACCAAGAAACCACAAGGGTTTCGGCTAAGAGGGAGGAGAGGAAGAAGAGAGGAAGGGAAGAAGAAAAACACACTTTTACTTATCATTCAAAATGACAAGACTCTCTTTTATACTCATCCCATGAATATGAAGAGTCTTTTGTCTCTTTGACTTCTCTTCATTAAAGCCAATAAAGAGCACATCTTTTCATGTGACTCTTCACCTTCTCTTCATCCAATGAAGAGAGACTTTTCTCTTTCCTTCATTAAACACTTTAATGAATTTCCCATGCAATCCCGACCGGGCCTCTCGGGCTTCTGACTCGGTCTCCCGAGGAAGTCCTCGAGCTCCCGACCAAGTCAGCCGAGCAAGTTGCCGAGCTCCCGACCAAGTATGCCGAGTGTTGAGCTCCCGACCCAGTCTACCGAGCTCCCAGCCCAGTTTGCCGAGTGCCGAGCTCTTGACCCAGTCTGCTGAGCTCCCAGCTCAGTCTGCCGAGTGCCGAGCTCTCGACCCAGTCTGCCGAGCACCCAGCCCAGTCTGCCGAGTGCCGAGCTCTCGACCCAGTCTACCGAGCTCCTAGCCCAGTCTGTCGAGTGCCGAGCTCCCGACCCGCGCTCCCGAGTTCCCAACTCGAGCTCTCGAACTGACCTCTCGAGTTCTCAACTCGGGCTCAGATCTCATGAGTTCCCAACTCGGGCTTCCCGAAGCATCATGTCCTTAGTGTGTGACCCAATAGGTTCTCATGACGTTGACAATGCGCCTAAACACTTTAGACACATAAGCAATGAGCGGCATATAGCTACATCATTGCTACCCAAGTAACAAGAAAAGTCGGGATCCGACTAAACCTCTGTGACTATGATAATGTATGACCTTGTCCTCCTATCCTTGATATCTAGATTGACCAATGAGGCATAGACCATGTCATCCTTAATCAATCTTTGTGTTTCTTGATCCCCGAGTAGACTCACTCAAACAAATGAGCTTAATATCTCATATTGACTCATTTGAGCATAGTCATGCGTTTCAGTAGTCCTACTCGATCAAGGGGCCCACAGATATCACTCCCGTCATATGGCAGGGATAGATCCCATCTACATCACTCACATCCCTCCGCATAATTCATTATATACCCAGTGATCGCCTTTATAGTCCACCCTGTTACGAGTGACGTTTGACGATACCAAAGTACATAACTCCTTATGTAGGGAACCGTAGTGACTTCAGGTCTAAGGACTATTCATACTAATAGTCACATGAGAAAGTTTATGACACTCATATGACAATCTATGAAACTTTCTCATGGCGCGTCAATTCAGTACACATTCTCCAATGTATACCTATGTGTCAACTTGATATCACATATCCATGACTTGTGAGCTCAAGTCATCAGTTGACCTACATGCTAGTCTCCATGCATTAATATTGTCCTTGAATATTAATACTTGACTAGGAAAGGTTTAGAGTAGTGTTCTCTACATCATCTCACTATCGATTCAACCAATCGATATAATGTAGATAAGAACCTACTACTCAAGGACATTATTATACTTAGTTATTTGGCACAAATACAAAGTAAGTATAATAACCAAATATGCCTTTATTAATGATAGAATATGATATAAAATGTCCCTAGTCAATCATCACATAATTGGCTCTAGGGCTCCTACTAACAAATTTTGCCTCGACCGGTCGGACATTCGACGCGCGCAGGTTGTCCACGCACACGAGTTCACTTGGTTCAGTACAAATCCGGGCCCTGGATTTGCACCCCCCCTGCGCACCCACGTGTAAGAGAGAGCCTCTCCCCTAGCATTTGTTCACAACTATCATGCTTGTGAAACAATATAAACCAATATTTATGCCTTGAGACTCCCAATGTGGGACTAAAGTCTCATTCACAATGGAGTTTTTTTATTCTCCTCCTCACTTTCCATTCACTAGAAAGTCCCAATGTGGGACTAAAGTCCCACCACCTCTCTTTCCATTCACACTATATATCCAACATTATCTACGCAAATTTATTGGAATTGATACTGCACATCTAAGAGGGAAGTATTCGGGTATATTGTTGATCGCTACAACGATCGATGGTAATGGCAATATTCTCTCAGTT
Source organism: Boesenbergia rotunda (assembly GCA_024364735.1). Taxonomy (NCBI): domain Eukaryota; kingdom Viridiplantae; phylum Streptophyta; class Magnoliopsida; order Zingiberales; family Zingiberaceae; genus Boesenbergia; species Boesenbergia rotunda. The sequence goes on along the minus strand of JAGFNQ010002088.1, from coordinate 210,979 downwards.
GCCTTTGGAATCGCTGAAGTTGAATGTGGGTCTGCATAGGAGTGATTTTTGAATCATACGAAAAAGTTCTTTGCTATCAATGCATAGTCAATAAGAATAGTATCAGATAGATATCGTGACATTATATCAGCAGTTAGGAAAGTCTACCCAACCACCCATCATGCTTTCTGTTGCCACCACATATCTTTTAATATGGTAATAAATACTGGAAGTAGAGCAGCTTTAGGCTTATTTTGGGCAGCAGCACGAGCAAACACAATATTCTAATATGATCTCATAATGCAGTCCATGCTTGAAAAACATTCACCCTAAAAGATAGGCTAATGCATACGTTACTGGAAGAAGATATAGAATGCTAATCACTAATTGTGTAAAGAGTTTAAATACTTTGTTCAAGAATACGTGTGAACAATTCCCATAAATTGGTTAATTGATAATACGAGAAGAAATGTAGATCAATGGGTCTTTAACTGTAGAGAGGAAGTCTCGAAATTGTATGTTGCATTGACACCTCATGCTACAAAAAAAAAGATTCAAGGAGAGAGAAAGGTAGACCATATAAGGTTCATACTCTTAATCTAAAATGGAAGTAGAGACATGGGGTGCTTCATACATTGTTGATTTGCAAAGAAAATATTGTAACTGTGGGGAGTTTCAAAATTCAAGGTTGCCTTGCTCACATACTATTGTCATTATCATTTACCAGAATATGGATACACTCTTATATTGTGAGCATTATTTTCATTTATAAAATTAGAATGCCATTTACATAGATCATATTTACCCTTGTCAAAGCAAAGAATTTTGGCTTAGGGCGTAAACAATATTATAGTTTTATGTCCCCGTAGCCTTGTGTAGCTCGGTAGGCTAAAGAAGGCACATATCAAGTCGAGACATAACGGGAAGGTAAAAATCAAATGTAGCCGCTGTAAACAACTGAGCCATAATTGAAGAACTTATAGAATGCCGTCAGCCCCAGATTCTTGAGTTATTGGTATATATATGCAGGAATATTTTACTTGAATTATATATTTTGTAATCAAGAGGAGTAGATCGATATATTTTATATCTAGTACATCCATAGCATTGTAAGAAAAATAGTTTTGTTTAGTGTTGCCACTTTTATATCTTTGTATATTAAGAAAAATAGCTGTGACAGAACTAATACTTTATTGTGTAAATTAAACTCTTCCTAGTGTTTGAGATTTTTCACAAATCTAAATAGGCTAAGTCTAACAGTAGGTTTCAAATAGGCTTGTAAATAGGTTGTTATCTGTAAGTTATGATTAAAAAAATAAAGTGTTGTTGTGTTTGTAAGTTTAAACTTAACATTGTGTATTGTTTGTTGAAATCTAGCTGCTGTACTATTCTACGCCAAGTAGCATGCCACGAGAACTTCATTGATACTAGTTAGAACTAAGTTTTGACATTATAATTACCTTCCTCTAGCTCAACCCTACCTAGTGGTTTCGAGTTTTGAGAAATTCAAATACCTTAGGTCCATCAATAGGTTTCGATGAAAACCCACTGATGGACCTAAACAGGCCGCATTGCACCCATTTCAAATATTTTAAGTTTATGGTGTTACAAGGACTTGAACGGTGCTATCCATTGTGTATTTAGGGCTTTCCAAAGTTTTTTCAATAGTACGATACGTTTCAGCTTATTAAATTTAATTTAAGTCAGATATGATCATAGATCAGTCCCAACACACTAATTTTTTATGTTAAAAGATTAATAAATATTTGAAAGACTATCCTATAAAAAATAATAAAAGATGATTATATATTTTAAAACTTTATTTAAAAAGAGATAAATATCAGGCCACATTGGGCCTGATATCCCAGGATAGCAGGCCTTCTAAAATCCCAAGATATCAGTGTTAGTGCCGGAAGCACCAGATCGAACCTGGTTTTGATAATGGAAAAGGGTTCAAAGTTAAGTCTATATTGTGATCTAATGGATTTACCAAGTGTGCAGGAAAGTCCTAGGTCAACTAGGCACGAAGTCTTGACCTACAGAGTTAAGCAAGAACACCTAGCTGAGGGATGGGCAACAAGTCAGAACCAAGACAGCTCCTCGTTATCTATATACTTATTATCCTTGTTATACTGTTCTTAGACTAACCCTAGTTGTAAGAGTGAAAGGAAGTAACTACTGTATCTCAAGCGCCTGAAAGGATTCAAGCGCCCGAGATACCAGACGCCTGACAGGTAATAGGCGCCTGTGTTGAGGTATTTCCAGCGGGTGAGTTCGGCTGAGCTGGCAAGTTCCCACATCAGCAACTCAGGTGCCCGTGAGCCATCAGACGCCTCAAGTGTCCCAGGCGCCCAAGACTGAAGGATAGTGGTTTGGCCGAGTTTGTGGATAAGCATGCGCCCAATTCGCTACTCGTGGCAGGCACCCCATAAGCCTCAGGCGCCTGAGAATAGTCTATATAAGGGGCTTCACCCCTTTGCTTTCCACAATAATTTTTCAGATCAACTCAGAAAGCTTTCTTGTGACTTAAGCACTCCAACGCTCTCCGAATCTTCTCCGTGCTCGAGTTTTCCGCGCAGCCAACAATCAAGATCGATGACACGCCGCCCAAGACGCTCTGCAATATTTCTGGTGTCGTTGGTATAATTTAAATTCGTTGTTTAAATTCTGTACTCGAAATATATTTTTGTCACTTTTATTTGACTTATAAAATTGCCTAACGAAAACTGTCAAGGACCGTGGGCCTTGGAGTAGAAGCCGTTAAAGACTCCGAACCAAGTAAAAAGAAACATGTTAGCGTTGTTTTGTTATTCTTCCACTGTGTTTTCTGTGTTTTCTGAAAAATTTCAGTAATCACTATTCACTCTCCCCCCCCTCTATCGATTACAACGATCCCACAAGTGGTATCAAAGTGGATTGCTCAACCTTGGTGAAATCGTGAACTGAGCAGTTTTTTTCAAAATATTTTTTTGTTCGTTTTTATAAAAAAAATCGTTCTTCGAGGTTGGTACAACACCACTCAAATTGTTTTTTTTGTTTATTCTTTTTATACCGCACTGCTAATCCAAGACAAAGTCTTGGAACAAGTTTATTGTTGTTGTATTTTCAAGAATATTTAATGGGCATGCAAGAAGGCTACAGCACCGCACGCCTACCTCTCTTCTCCGGAGAAGATTTCTCCTACTGGAAGAGCAGAATGGAGGTCCACCTGAAAACTCAGGTGGAAATGTGGATCATCGTCCAGTCTGGACTGGAGATCCCAAAGAACTCTCAAGGAGAAGTTCAAGGATACTCTGAGTATGACGCTTCACTCAAGAAGAAGATAGAAGCAGATGCAAAAGCCACTCAGACCCTCTATTGCGGATTAACGAAGGAAGAACTCAACCGTGTCGCTCCGTTCAGCAACGCTAAAGAACTTTGGAATAAATTGATCAAGCTACACGAAGGCACGTTGAACACGAGAATCATTAAGCGAGATCTTCTTCTCAACAAGTTGTACACGATCAAAATGCTAGACGGCGAAACAGCTGCACGACTTCACGTGAGGATACAAGAACTAATGAACGGTTTACACACGATAGGTCACAAGGTAGAAAACCGTGACCTTATCAGGTATACCCTAAACTCGTTCCCAAGAAATTCATTGTGGGCATCAATGGTAGATGCTTATAAGGTTTGTAGGAATCTTTCAAATATTAAACTAGATGAACTTTTCTCTGAATTAGGACTCCACGAATAGACTAACACTTCATAGGTAGAGAAAGGGTTAGCTCTTTTTACAGGAAAAGTCCATGCAAAGCAAAAGAAGAAAAAAGCGCAACCGATACCCGAGTTAGATTCAGACTCAGAATCTGATGACTACGAAATCGATTATCCGGAACTGGTCCGGATGGCCCGATGCCACTACAAGATGATCAAAGGCCAGATAAAGAAGAAGAAGGTGAACCAGCAAAAGGCTGATCCAGCTGAACCTTCTACCAGTTAAAAAGCAAAAAGTGAGGTAACCTATTATAGGTGCAACAAGAAGGGTCACTACAAATCGGAGTGTCCCAACTTGAAGGAGAGGAAGAACCGGAGGAAGAAGACTCTCAAAGCTACGTGGGACGAGTCATCTTCGGAAGAAGAAGAAGAAGTACCACACACCAACCTCCTCACACTGACATCTTCCGAAAATCTCGACACCGAATCAGGATCAGAATTGGAAGAAAACGTTGGAATCGGAAGGCTCTCAATTTCAGAAGACGGGTAAATATCGGTAAGAGGTTATCCCAAATCTCAGCTTTATGATTTAATCTCTTATCTGTCTCATAAGTTGGCCAAAGCCACGTTCGGGCCGAATCCCTTCGACAGGAAGTCAAAATCCTGAAAGAGGCAATCAACTCTAGCTCCTTAACTAAACAAGTTCAGGAAGGAACCTCCACTCAAGTCCAAAAACTTGAGGAGGAGAATTCCTCCCTGAAAACTCAGGTAAAGGAACTTAGAGTTGCACTGGAATGATTTTCCTTGGGTTCCAAGAATCTCGACATGATTATTGGAAAACAAAAATCAGTTCTAAACTGATCCGGACTTGGTTATCGAACCAACTCATGATACAAATCTTACTACCCTATTTTGAACCCAAGTAGAACCCGAGTCTAAGCATGGGTCCCAAAATTATGCTTGACAAATCAAGCTGAACCAAATCAATATTGGATTCCCAAGGATAAGATTCATATCTTGCCTAACCCATACCGAGACTTCAGTCCAGGGGGAGCCAGTATAAAAACTATTTTTATAGTTAATTAAATTTTTTTCCCCTTGCGGTTTGATGCTTGTTTATTTTGTTTTTGCAAAATATTATGCTTAGACTTAGGAATGATTAGATAAGGAACAGACTTAATTGAAACTTGCACAACCTAGTATTAGGGTGGGGGCGAGATGATAGTACGTTAGGGAAGCTTGTCTAAAAAGTCAGGTAGGGTAAGGCGTACCCTATTTGGTCCTATTAGTCAAGTGGAACTAATCGAAGCTACCTCGCCAAATCCTCAACTAGTTAGACCAGGGTTTCTCAAAAAGTAGGTTGAGAATAAAATTTCTTTAAAAGGCTTTATCTAGGAAAGAGTTGATGATCCAATAAGGCTACGGACAAAAAAGGCCTTTGTGCCTCGCCAAGACCTAGAAGCCAATTATCGAAATTTATTTTCAACTTACTAATTGTTAAACCTAAATCTAACACAAGTTTCAATTAAATCATAGTGATAACATAAAATCAAAGATAAAATTAACACATATCACAAAACAGATAAGGATACCTGCTTTGTCATTTAGAAATGAGTGAGATGTTTAGGACCCAATAATATAGTCCAACTCAACCAACTCAATTAATTTTACCTTTAATATAACTTTAATTAAAACTTAAAAATTTTACTTAATATTTTTTCAAAAATTCTACTTAATATTTTTAAAAATTCTATTTAATTTTTTTCAAAAATTTTACTTAACATTTGTCAAAAATTCTACTTAATATTTCTCAAAAATTCTATTTAATATTTTTCAAAAATTTTACTTAACATTTTTCAAAAATTGTACTTAATATTTTCAAAAATTTTACTTAACATTTTTCAAAAATTCTACTTAATATTTCTCAAAAATTCTATTTAATATTTTTCAAAAATTCTACTAACATTTTTCAAAAATTCTACTTAATATTTCTCAAAAGTTCTACTTAACATTTTTCAAAAAATTAAACGTAACATTTTTCAGAAATTCTACTTAACATTTTTTCTACTTAATACTTTTAAAAAGTCAATTTAACATTTTTCAAAAATCAAACTTTATCATTTTCAAAAATTCAATTTAATATTTTTCAAAAATCAAACTTTATCATTTTCAAAAATTCAATTTAACATCAAACTTAATGTTTTCAAAAATTCAAGTTAATATTTTTTCAAAAATCAAACTTAATTAACTTAATCACTTTTACATGAACTGATTCACTCAACTTAGGCTTGGATTGAAAATTTAAGCCCAGTCAATGGTAGTCAACTGGGCGCCCGAGACCCTCGCGGGCGCCCAATGCTTTCCCAGCGTACGAGGCAGTCAAAGGCTGCCACGCCTGAGTCAAGCCTAAACTCAGGTGCCCGTGTAAGATCTCGAGCGCCTCATCTTTGCCACAGGCACCTCATGACCCTCACGGGCACTCGGGAAGGGCTATATAAGCCCTCGCCCATGGCATCCTCTCCACACCAAACTCACAACCTCTATCACTACTTCCTAACTTCCAGGAGCTTTCCAAGCATCCCAAGTCTTCACCTCTTCTTCCTCTCCCACGATGCCTCCTTGGTATGTTTTTTTTCTTGTCCTTTTTTTCAATTTTATTGTTATTAATCAATTTCAATTATTATAATAGCAAATGTCATCCTGTCGAGACCGACCCTGGTACCGAGCTTAGCCCTGACCTCCTACATTAGCCCTTTTCAATAAGTTTGCTACCACTACGTACAAACCCTTAAAAGCCAGCTATCTGAATAGGGGATTCTTTACCCAGTCCTGTCCCACTGCTATTGATGTCATTACTTACTACCAACTAGAACGATTAGTATACTGTAATCATTCTATAAACACGACTTTGTGTGCCGAATTTTGTAACAACTTGGTCAAAGTCGATGATTTCTGCTACACCACCACCATTCAGACTCTTCCACTTACCATTTCTCCTTCTTTATTTACTAAATTTCTTGGACTACGACCCTCTCAGTCTACGTTCTGTTGTTATCCCCCTATGGATCTTCCCTTTCCTGCCCCTTATTCCCACATTACCCTCAACCTTCTCTACTCTTATTTTTTCAGAGGTGAGAGAGATCCGACGGTTCAGAATTTTCGATCCGTCGATCTACGCATCCAGGATTACGCCCTTTATCGAGTCCTGGTCCGCTGCATTCTTCCCCTGACTTCACGGGATATAGCGGTTATGCAACCTTTTCACTCATTCTTACTTTACGTGATGATCCACCACCTAGACATAGACATCGGTTTACATATGTTCAGGGCGATCATCTATGCCTCTAGCATCTCCACTCACTCTAGAGTGCGGACCCCCTACTGTCACATTCTGACCGCACTCTTCCATCATTCCAGCCGTGATATTTCTGTCGGAGAGATCATCACCATGACCAAGTTTGAGGAAATAGGAATTAGGAACTTTTCCCTAGCTGTTGTAGATATCTCAGCCACCGGGGTTCTATCATGGAGACGACGAGGTGCTCCACCCCAGGTTGACTCAGACGATGAGGTGGACTTTGATGTAGCAGATGTCGCCGCTGAGAGTGAGGAGTAGTTGAAAGAGTCTCCACCACCACCCCCTCCGATGACTATGGATCAGTGCCTCACACGAATAGAGATGGAGGTTCATAGTCTTCGAGAGGAGATGGAGGCCCATCACGTCAAGCAGATGGATGCCCTTCAGGCCCGACATGATGAGCGGCTCGCAGCAGACCAGGCCCGACATGAGAAGATGATGTCCATGTTTCATTCATGGTATCCAAACCCTTTGAGGCATCCGGGCTCATCTTCTTAGTTTGATGTTGTACTAGGGATTTATTTTCTGACCTTCCTTATTTGTAAAAGTTAACTTGATCATCTATTTTAGATTCATGCACTCTGAGTTGATTATCTCTAGGGACGTGCTTAGTAGAATAGGACTATTTTTTTAATTACTATTTTATTATCTTAAAAATTGTTTTTTAATCATATTGTTTTAAAAATATTTTTCTGACTTAGTCTTTTTTATAAAAAAATTACCCCCTTCAAAACTAGGGTTTTTCTATGAAATGAACTTAGCTTAGGATTTAACCCTAGAATTGCATGCTCCTATAGATCTAGAAGCCAACATCACAAACACATTAGGATACTTTGATTGATAACCTAGATTGGGTTGAGATGCTTAGGTCTATGCCTTGACTCAAGATGCTTTAAGTCAATGCATCAAGAGCAGTTGGGGCAATAAATACAAGTGAACAACAATCAAGTTAAGTATGCAAGCTTAGAAAGTCTAACTTGATCAGACTACTTAACTTGACTAACCCTAGTGAAAGCTGTTGTTATGTAATAGTTAGTAACTAGTCAACTGGGTTAGATAGGGACCAAAAGAAGTTAATTTGATCTTTTTTTTTAAAAAAAAGTTTTGTTGATGCTTGGACTCACTAGTATGTTAACTGGGTTCAAAATTTATTACTTGAGTCAAACTTAGTTCATTTCTATTACTTGCTATCGGTCAGTTTCCTTCATTATTTTTACAAAGCAAGTAGGCTCTGATACACAACTTCTTTTCCTGTTAAGCATAGTTTTCATTTTTTTTTTGATATATGACAAAGGAGAAGAGAAGAAAAAGTCAAGTTAAAATTACTTTTCCCTCAAAAACTTTGTTTTCTAAATCCTTATTTTCGAAAAATTCAAATTAAAATTACTTTTCCCTCAAAATCTTGGTTTTCGAAAATGTCAAGTTAAAATTATTTTTCCTCAAAATCTTGGTTTTGAAAAAGTCAAGTTAAAATTATTTTCCCTTAATTTTTTTTAAGAAGTAAAGTTAAGTTGTTTTTTTTCAAAGTTTTTTTTCGAGAAAGAAAATTTTATTGGGAAAATGCTACTCTGTTGGAGAAAAACTTTAAGTTAGAGGTTTTCAAAATTTGTTTTTCTCAAGAATTTTCTTTACTCAGAAGTTTTCAAAAATTTTACTTGGAAGAAACTTACAAAATAGAAAAATTATATATTTTCAAAAGCTTCAAGGGGAGATTTTCAATTAAAAGAAGTATTATGCAATGTTTCGAATTTTGACTAAGTTTTTCAAAAATATTGAAAAAGGGGGAGAGTACTAATCAAGGGGGGAGTAGAAAATTTATTTTCTTTCCTTCAAGTACATTACTATCATTTTTTTGTTTGTTTTTAACTTAACTTTTGAACGTTGTTGTCATAAATCAAAAAGAGGGAGATTGTTGGTGTCGGAATCACCAGATCGAACCTGATTTTGATAATGGCAAAGGGTTCAAAGTTAAGTCTATATTGTGATCTAATGGATTTACCAAGTGTGCAAGAAAGTCCTAGGTCAACTAGGCACGAAGTCTTGACTGTAGGGTTGAGCAAGAAGACCTGACCAAGGGTTGGGCAAGAAGTCCTGGTCGTGGGTTGGTCACCGAAGTCCTAATCCGGAAGATTGGGCAAGAGTCTTAGCCGAGCGAGGATTGCGGACAGAAGTATAGGTAGGTCAAGGTACGGACGTCTCGAGATCTGGCAGTCTCGGAGGCTGAGCAAAAGTCCAACCAGAGGAGTCGGTTGGCAAAAGGTAATTTCTCCTGAGAGGAGTAGGTGAGGACGCGATCCCCAGAAGAGGGAACAGTAGGCGTTGGTTTGACCTAGGGTTTCATTTTGAAATCTAAAGTCAGAACCAAGATAGCTCCGGCTGTTATCTATATACTTATTATCCTTGTTATACTGTTCTTGGACTAACCCTGGTTGCAAGAGTGAAAGGAAGTAACTACTGCATCCCAGGCGCCTGAAAGGATTTAAGCGCCCGAGATACCAGGCGCCTGACAGGTAATAGGCGCCTATGTTGAGGTATTTCCAGCGGGTGAGTTCGGCTGAGCTGGCAAGTTCCCACATCAGCAACTCAGGTGCCCGTGAGCCATCAGACGCCTCAAGTGTCCCAGGCGCCCAAGACCGAAGGATAGTGGTTTAGCCGAGTTTGCGGATAAGCATGCACCCGATTCGCTACACATGGCAGGCACCCCATAAGCTTCAGGCGCCCGAGAACAGTCTATATAAGGGGTTTCACCCCTTTGCTTTCCACAATAATTTTTCAGATCAACTCAGAAAGTTTTCTTGTGACTTAAGCACTCCAACGCTCTCTGAATCTTCTCCGTGCTCGAGTTTTCTACGCCGCCAACGATCAAGATCGACGATACGTCGCCCAAGACGCTCTGTAATATTTCTGGCGTCGTCGATATAATTTAAATTCGTTGTTTAAATTCTGTACACGAAATATATTTTTGTAACTTTTATTCGACTTATAGAATTTCCCAACGAAAATCGTCAAGGACCGTGAGCCTTGGAGTAGGAGTCGTTAAAGACTCCGAACCAAGTAAAAAGAAACGTGTTAGCGTTGTTTTGTTATTCTTCCACTGTGTTTTCTGAAAAAATTCAGTAATCGCTATTCACCCCCCTCTATCGATTACAATAATCCCACAATCAGGTCATTTGATATCCATATACGAATTAAATTTTTTTCCAGATCACAAGCAAGGTTAGACACTAAATCTGTCTTCTACTTGCTCAACGCTTCCTATAGTTGTAAGGTTGGAAAATCCAAAATAAGAAAGGTCCATCAATGAGTTTTGATAAAATGATACGATATGTTTCAGCTTGTTTAATTGAATGTATATCTGATATGATCATAGATCAGTCCCAACACACTAATTTTTTTGTCAAAAGCTTAATAATATTTGAAAGATTATCCTATAAAAAAATAAAAGATGATTATATATTTTAAAACTTTATTAAAAATAGGATAAATATCATATTGAGTTTGATATCCCATAATATCAGACCTCTGATATCTATATACAAATTAATTTGTTTTTTCATAATCACAAGTAAGGTTAGACACTAAATCTTGCTTTTACTTGCCCAACGCTTCCGGTAGATGGTAAGGTTGGAAAAATCCAAAATAGAAAAGGTTCATCAATGATTTTTGGTAAAATAATACAATACGTTTCAGCTTGTTTAATTGAATATAAGTCTGATATGATCGTAAATCAGTTTCAATTTTTTTTTCAAAAGATTAATAAATAATTGAGAGATTTTTCCATTAATAAATATAATAAATAAATTCTCACTAAATAAATAATAAAAGTAAAAACATTATGTATAATAAGAATAAATAATAAAGTAAGAAAATATAAAAATAGAGAAAAAATAAAGAAAATATATAAAGAGATAAAGAAAAATAAAGTTATAAAGGAAATATACAAATAAATAAATAAAATAAAAAATAAATCTGGAAAATAAAGATATTAAACAATCAGTTTATAAAAATATAAATAAAAAATAATATATATAAATATATATAATATAAATAATAAAATATAAATATATATAATAAGAATAAAAAATAAAGAAAGAAATATGAAACAGAAATAAAGTGATAGAGTATAAAGATTAAAAAAATCAGAAATAATAAAATAGAAATTAAAATAAATTTTAAATGTTAAAAAAATTAAGAATAAATGAAATATAAGGGATAAATAAAATAGAAATAAATCAGAAAAATAATGATATTAAAAAATAAATTAGGATAACAACTAATAAAATATAAATATAAATTTTAAATATATTTAAAATATATATATTATAATATAAAAAAAGTTTAATATACAGAAGAAAGTAAATAATAACTTAATAAAATAAATGTAAATTTTTTTTGAAATAGTAAAAAAAATAAATATATTAAAAAAATAAAGTATGATAACAACTTATAAAATAAAAATAAAAAATCAAATAAATTATGAAAGTCGTAAAAATTATCAGGCCCACGTTGGGTGTGAAATGGGGGGATATGAGGTCTACCATTGGAACACAGTCTCATAGACATAACTTGATTACATGTAAACTTGATAACCATGAAGAGCCATCGACGTCTTCTTCGTAATCGAGGGCAATCTTTTTTCGTCTATTGGAGCTATGTGTTTAGCATCCTCGTCATCCGACCATTGGGTTTTTACATAGCTTCATGCTTAGTTTTTATTTAAGTAATGGTTTCACCTAGGGTTTTGTTAGTGTTTAGGGAATGACCAAATTCATCGTCAAGTGGAGATACTGCTCGAGATAATTATCCAAGTTATGCCAATAGAGGACGAAGTAAAAGAATGAATTAGAAAAGTAGCCTTTGCCATTTCAAAAAATTTATTATTTTTGTTCAACCGACAGCCGACAAGAATAGTTAATTCGAGGCACACCCTTTTCGTGGGTCCTAGACCTCCCTGTTAGTTCTTTTGTAAGAGCCCAGGTCCAGAATGTGTTTGATAATTGGGATCAAGATGAACACAGCTTCATCTTTCATGGGAAAAAAACTCAAATCCATAAAAATAGATGTTGCATTGATTCTAGGTCTACCCGACAATGGAGAGATAGTTCCATTTGATTTAAATGAGGCCTCCGACCCATTGTAGATGGAGTTTTTCTAAGAGTTTGATTGTTCTGCTAAGCATTTGGAGAAACTTATAAGGAAGTCAAAATTAAATGACAAGCTATATTGTTAGCTATTTATCTTATATTTTTTTTGTTGTTGTTCTATTTTGTGATAGTAGCAACGTTGTTAGAATTCTTATGCTATCGCAAATTGACTGTTGGTGCAAGATGCATCGGTGATGTCCTCCTCTAGTGTTTCAATGTTTAACAATATGCTTAAGTTAGTGATACACTAGACAAAGGAAGGGTTAGTCAAGAAATCCGGTTGAAGGTAAAACAAAGTCCTAGTTAACCTAGGCAATAAGTCCTGGTTCGAGGAATTGGGCACCAAGTCCTTATCATAGATTGGGCACTAAGTCCTAGTCGTAGGCTGGGCACCTAAGACCTAACTGAGGGTTGGGCACGAAGTCCTGATTCGAGGAATTGGGCAATAAGTTCTGGCGAAGAGCTGGGCACCGAAGTCCTGGTGAGTGAAGTTGGGCAAAAGTCTAACCGGAGGAGCCGGTTGGCAAAACTTCTCTTGAGAGGAGTAGGCGAAAGGCGCGCTCCCCGGGAAGGGAACATAGGCGTCGGTTCGACCTAGGGTTTCATGGGAAATCCAAAGTCAGAACCAATCGTTAAGGATAAGATTATATATGTGCTTGTCTTGTGTTTGTATATCTTGCAAGTACCTAGAATTGGAGGCAAAGCAGGTGAACAAACACAAAAGAAGCTGAATCACATCTTCCTGGGCGCCCCCATTGAACCAGGGCGCCCTATTAAGCCAGGTACCCTGGAGGGTCTAGGGTACCCTGGACTGGGTTCTTATCAGTTTCGTGAAGTTCGCGAGTTTAGATGGATTTTTGACCGCTACTAAGGCGCCCCATAGCAACATAGGCGCCCAAGAAGAAGCTATAAAAGGGGCTTCGACCCCTCAACTCAGAAGATTATTCACAACAATATTCTAAGCATTCCGAGAGAAGAAAAAGTGCTAGAGACGAAGCTTTGTGACCAAGGAAGCTCCAGGAGGAAGTGCGCTGCACTTCGGAGTTCCAGATCGGTCAGGATCGTCGACTTTCCTGTTTGGTTTGTTTTTTACTTTTTGCACTTAATTTCCTTACCATTTTTTATTGTAATACTTGCACTGTAAGACGGGTTTCTCCACCTCCGGAAAGTCCGGAAAGGAGACCATTAGTGGACGGTGTTTCCCGTGCTTAGGCCTTGGATGTACTGGCCCTGGGGGTTAGGAACCAAGTAAAACCCTGTGTACACTCTAAGTTGTTTTTTTTGTTCTTTCTATTTTCCGCTGCTACTAACTCTCTGTTTAGAACGCACTAACGAACCTCGAAGTTTACAGAAAATTTTTTAATGAGTCGATATTCACCCCCCCCCTCTATCGACGGCACCGGTCCCACAAGTGGTATCAGAGCCTGGTAGCTCTTCACCAGACTAACAGCCGACGGAGCAAAGATGCCAGGAGTTGTGGGGGAGCCCAGGGGTGAATCAGGTATACTTTTTAATTATGGTAAATTTTAAATTTCATATTACATGTTTTAAGTGCAGGGAGAGAGGATACTATAAAAACTAGTGTCCTACTCGTAAGACTCGATCATCACCACCGGCGGCAAAGGAGGTACTAGAGCCAAGAATCCGGAGGGACAAGAGTCACATCAAGCACTTCAAATGTCAAAAGCACGGACACTACAAGAATCAGTGTCCGACCAAGGTAAGAAAAGTTTATTTTTATAAAAATTTTCAAATTTCTGCACAGTCATACAGTAATGTTGATATTTTAGATAAGTTAGATAATTTTTCTGGTAAAATAGACTTTTTGCAAAATCAACTTAATATATTGCATGACCAATTACCAAATATAGACAATATTAAAATATCAGAAATTAATTCCTTAATCTTTAATATCAATGCAACAATTTTAAAAATTAATTCCAATATATTATCAGATAATGTTAAGGATAATAATATTTCTCATAATATTGTTGATAACGATGAAATTAACATTAATCCTTTAATTTCTAATATTTCTGAAGATAAGGATGAAACTATTATTAACTCTGATAATTCTGAGGATAGTGAAGATGAAACCTCTGTAGATAATAATAATGATTTAATTAATAATTTCTTGGATAATCTTGACAACTTTGAAATTAATTATGAAACATTAATCAATAACCCTGATAACTATTCTACCTACTATGAAAATGTAGAAGAATATAACATTGATGATGAGGATGAGGAGCAAGAAAAATTTTTTAGAATCAAGGCTACAGTTAATAAAGTCTACAAAAATTCAAACAAAGCAGAAGTATTAGAAAAACTTGAAAAATTAAATGAAAAAGAAATAGTAGATAGGTCAGATATTTTTGAATTAATGAAAATAATGCAGTTATACCCACAACAATTAACTAACCCAGAAATTCTGAAACTTAAATCAAATTATAATCTTAACAACCTTAATTAAATCTTAACAACCTTAATTAAATCTTAATTATTTTAACCTTAATTATTTTAACCTTAATTAAATTTTAATTATTTCAACCTTAATTAAATTTTAATTATTTTAACCTTAATTAAATCTTAATTATTTTAACCTTAATTAAATTTTAATTATTTTAACCTTAATTAAATCTTAATTATTTTAACCTTAATTAAATTTTAGTTATTTCAACCTTAATTAAATCTTAATTATTTTAACCTTAATTAAATTTTAATAATTTTAACCTTAATTAAATCTTAATTATTTTAACATAAATTAAATCTTAATTATTTTAACCTTAATTTAAAACTTAAATTATTTTAACCTCTAATTAATCCTTAACAATTTAATTCTAATTAATTCTTAATTCACATTAAATCTTAATAACTTAAATTAATTAATTCTTAAATAACCTCAACTTTTAATTATTTCAAACTTTAATTAATTATTAAGAATTACACCTAATTAATTCTACAAATTAAATTTTTATTCAATCCTTAATCCACGAACTAAAATTCAAATTAATTACCTTTAAGTATGAAACCAAATAAAATTCTACCCAACCGAAACCTCCAACTTAATAATATTAAATATGTCAAAGTGGGTTGACATATTCGCGGGTTCACACGACATGTATCAAATCGGGAATTTGATACATTATTAGAAACTTAAGTAAAATGTTTTGACTTGTTTGACTCATGCATAACTGCCATGTATATGCATTTGCTTATTTTTTTTAAATATATGACATGTCATTCATGTTTAATTTTTTGCATGATTTAGAACAGTTAGATAAGAAAAAGACTGACTGACACTTGCCTAACCTAGTACCAGGGTGGGGTAAGATGATAGTACCTTAGGGAAGCTTGGCGTAACTAAGTGGAACTAGCCGAAGATATCTCGCCACAACCTAGACTAGTTAGACCAGAGTTTTTCAAAGAGTAAAATAAAGGTATTATTTTCTTTAAAAGGCTTTGTCTAAGGAAAGGTTGATAATCCAATAAGGCTACGGTCAAAGAAGGCCTCTGTGCCTCGCCAAGACCTAGAAGCCGATTATTGAAATATACTTTTAGATTACCAATTGATTAAACTCAAATCTAACTCAGGGACAATCAGTCTATAAATAAATTGAGAATAATCATTCAAGCATCTCACAGTACAGCCATAAGGCAACCATGCTTGCTTGTATTGAGACATTTAGAATGAGTGAGATGTTAAGGACTAATTAATTGACAAATGTTTTCAAAATCCTTAGAATATTTTCCTAAAAATTTATTTTCAAAATAATGTTTCGACATAATAATGTTTTTATGAATTTCATGATTGCTTATACATATATATTACATTTCAAAAATTATATCTTTTCGAAAAATTGTTTGACCTGCACTCTTAGACACAAACCTTTTTAGGTCAACACTAAAGTCCCTTAAGATACTTAGATAGAGTCAGACAGTGTCGGGTACAGGGGGAGTGTTTTTATTCTTTTAAAAGTTATTTTTTTCAAAAATTCAGATCTTTAAAAAAAAACCTTGTTATATCCTTTTCGAAAACGATGTCGTTGAAAAATTATCATACTATCATTTCAAAATGTCTCTCGAAAACTGTGCTTTAAAAATTACTATCATTTCAAAATGTGTTTTTTTTCGAAAATTGTCTCAAATACTCATTTTTATCCTTCGAAATATTTGTTAAATTATGTCTTTTATCATACTATTTCAAAATGCATTGTACTTATTGCTCTTTTGATTTTGATAAACCCTAAAGACACATAGGGAGTCTTCTTCATGATCTACAAGAACTCCTAGAATTGTGTCAGATTTAGGGGGAGTCTAAGTCAAAAGAGATTAATTTTATTTTCTGACGATTGCTGTTCAAAATTATTACATAATTCTTTTGGTTTGAATCAAACCCTAAAACTCAGAGGAAGATCGCTTATAGTCAACAAGCTTCCTAGGACTGGTTCAAGCTTAGGGGGAGGTCAAATTAAAAGAAATGTTAAAAGTTTCAAAAAGTATTATGTTTTCATACATTGTATTTTCAAATTCATTTTGAAAACATAATATTATCTTTTATTTAAAACTCATCTTCAAAATTATATAATATCTATTTAAAAAATAAAGACTTTTGAAAATATTAACTTCAAAAAGCTTATGTTGAAAATCTTTTTGACCCTTGATATCCTTTAGAAATTAATGCTACTTGAGTTTGGAGAATTTCCTGGACACTTAGGGAAATTTTCTTGCAACTAACAAGGTTTTCTAGGATTGTGTCAGACTAGAAAAGAATCCAAGTCAAGAACTTATTTTTAAAATCCTTTTTGACTTTTGAATCAATTTGAAATAATGTTTACTTGAGTTCGGAGAATTTCCATGACACTTAAGGAAATTTCCTTGTAGTTAACAAGGTTTCCTAGGATTGTGTCAGATTGGAAAAGAAACCAAGTCAAGTAAAATATTATGTTTTCATAACAAAATTTTATTAAAAAGGTTTTTCTTTAATATTTTAAGTGAAAAATATGTTTCAAAGTACGAATACTTTTTAAATGCACAATATTTTTCTAAGTGAAAATCTTTTCTAAGTACAACTCTTTTCTAAGTGCAAATTTTTTTTCTAAATGAAAATCTTTTCTAAGTGCAAATTTCTTCTAAGTTCAAAAATTATATTTTTCCAAGTACAAAATATTTTTCCAGGTGCAATTTAAGTACTTAGTTTTTTTTTATAATACTTTACAAACTAGTACTTAGTCTTTTTCAAATAAAAAGGGTAGAGTTTCGAAATATTTTATCAAAAATTATATGATTTCAAAGAATTATCCTAAGTACTTTCAAAAAGAGAAGAAAAATTTTCATTGTTGGTGCAAAATTTTTTATCATTTTTTTATGTATGACAAAGGGGGAGAGAGAAGCTTAAGTTAGAAATTTTTTCGTTTTCTCCCAAGGATCAAAACTTAAATCAAATTTTTTCCATCTTATCCTAAGGATCAAAACTTAGATCAAATTTTTTTCTTTCCATTTTATCCCAAGGATCAAAACTTAGATCAAATTTTTTTTTCTTTCCATTTTATCCCAAGGATCAAAACTTAACCCTTAAATCCAATCTGACTTAAGATATTGTCAAACATCAAAAAGGGGGAGATTGTTGGTGCAAGATACATCGGTGATGTCCTCCTCTAGTGTTTCAATGTTTAACAATATGCTTAAGTTAGTGATACACTAGACAAAGGAAGGGTTAGTCAAGAAATCCGGTTGAAGGTAAAATAAAGTCCTAGTTAACCTAGGCAATAAGTCCTGGTTCGAGGAATTGGGTACTAAGTCCTGATCAATGTAACGCCCCAAAATTCCTATTTTTAGTTCTTAAAGTCCTTAGAATTATTTAAAAATGGTTTAGAAATATTCTAGATATTTTTAGGAATTTTTAGAGTATTTTTATGGAATTTTCCGAGTCCGTTTGGTATTTTAGAAAAAGGAGAAAGAAATAAAAAGGGAAAAAACGTTAAAGGGGCAGCCGGGGATTGAACCCGCGACCACAGCGAGGAAGGGAAGCCAACGAACCAGCTGGGCTAGGGTATCAAGCACAGAAAAGGAAGGAGAGAAATAATGTTATAGAGTAGTTAAGCTTTTTCATTAAGAGGTATTTAAGCCCCCCTTAAGTCGCGTGAAAACCCAAACTAGGGTTGGGGGCTGCGCGAGAGAAGAAGAGAGGCGAGGAGGTTGCGAAAACAGAGGATTCAAGGGGTCTTCTTCTTCGTTTCTTCTCTTTCCCCTTGAGTAGAAGCATCTAGGGTTCCTTCCTAGGGCTAAAGGTGGAAGCTTTTTACAAGGAGGAAGAAAAAGGATTTTGTTAGGGAGTTTTCTCCCTATTTTTGTGAGTTTTCTTCAAGAACGATGTAAGTAAATCGCTCACCTGCAATAGGAGTAGTTTCGTTTCGAAATTCTCATTGTAGAACCCTAGTTTTCGAAAAGTAGAAGCATGGTGAAGAGAATTTTGCTATTCTATGTTTTAGCTATTAAAGTTGCATGTTTTATCATGTTAGAAATTCAATTTGTTTGTATTGAATGTATGTAGGCCAAGCATGATGAGTTTTCATACTTATGAAAAGACCTAAGAGTGAATTTAAGTTAAGGAGCACACAAGGTGCTCGATGGAAAGTTAAAGTGAGAAAAGTAAAGGTTTTTAGCATGCAAATATATGCAAAAGCAAGTAAAGTGATAAGTTTAAGTATGGTAAGTAAGAAAAGTATTTTACTTTGAGAAAGAGACATGTACCGGGCAAATGTAAGGCCCATCGAAAGTTAGAAAGTAAAGTTCTAATGGGGTGCGGTGGCTAGCTACCTCGCAACCTATTAGAAAAGCGCGCAGTTGGTACACTGATACCATGGTACAATGTCAAGGCCTAAAGAGAAAGTTGATTATTATTTTCAAGTATATAAGTATGATCAAGTAGTTCCTTTTTGGAGAAAGTGTTTAATTATTATATGTGTACCTTGTTACAATGCAAGCATGATAAAGTAGTTCAAGTAGTAAGCATGGTTAGTTGTGTACATTGATACATTAACAAGCATGATAAAGTGATTCAAGTTGTAAGCATATTTAGTTGTAAGTTTTGAAGTAAGTAAAGTTTTAAATCGTTCCTTGAAATGAGCATGTTTAGTATTGATATCGTGATTTTGTGAGTAGGGATTTACTTACTAAGCATTGTGCTTATTAGTTGCATGTTCCTTCTATTGCAGATAAAGGAAAAGAGAAAGCGTAAGTTGGGAGGCGACAGGACTTGCATTGATGTTCGGTGGAGGTGGAACCGGAGAAAAAGATCCGTTGGATTGAGTATGAGTAGAGTTTCGGTATTTAGAAACATTTAGTCTTATGTTTTGAATGGTAAAGAGGGAACCAATGTGTTTAATTTCCGCATAGAGTAGGAAGTTGATACAACTTGAAGATGTTTACTTATGATTTTCCATATGTTTGGTTAGTTTGGTTAAGTTCCGTAAAAGTCCTAACTGCAAGTTGAAAAAGTTGTTTTGATTGGCTAAAATGGTTAGAAAACTAGTATGGAGTATAGAAATGGTGCTATGTCTGTGTATGGCTTGAAACTATATGTTCTGTGAGTGTTTGAATTAAGTTTTATCCGCTGCATTTTCTTTTCTTCAGTAGCAGAGGAGGACACGAGCACGGGCGTGCTCTTCAGCACGCCCTGGGCGTGTCGTTCACTGGCAGACCTCTGCGGTGACCGACGCGGGCGTGCCCATCCGCCCCACGGGCGTGTCAGCCAGCACAGCCGGGGCCACGGGCGTGTCAGTCAACACGCCTTGGGCGTGTCCTTCCCCGTCCAGAGATAGTATGATTTACCAAGTAGTAGACAAGGTAACGGTTCGTCTAAGGTAAAAAAAAAAAAAAAAGTAATTCCGCATTTCGCCATGCCTCAAAGTAGCGGAGGAGTAATGGAGTAACGGTCCGTAATAAGACAAGGAGAAGGCGTAACCTAAGGCTAAGGGTAAGGTAAAGTTGAGGTTAAGTTCAAGCGACGACCCGGACTAAGAAAAGGGAAGAGGGTAGTAGTTGGGTGGTCGTCACAGAGTGGTATCAGAGCAGGTCTCCACCCTTCCGCCACACTGACATCAAGCATCAATCCTGCCGCCTACCAAGTAAGAAATTTAATGTTGTTTTGTTTTTGTTAATATGCTTTCTTTATTGACTGCTAGTATTAGTAAGTGCATGATAGTAGAAAAGCCGGATGGTATTACTATGATATGCTAATGTATGCATAGAGATAGTGAAGCAAGTTAGTAAAAGAAAATATGCGTTTATTTCTTATTTATTCTCTATACACCATAGAGAAAGAGAATGGCGAGAGGACGTCCCAGAACTGTCCGAAATGAGGAGCGGACTCCTAGAGAGCAGGAGTCAACTGAGTCAGTACCACCCACAGATCTGCAAGGAGTGGTGGCCCAGCTTCAGAGGCAACTTGCTGAGCAGCAGCAAGTCATTGCTACCTTGATGGCTAATCAGCAAGCCGCCCCGGTTGCCACACCAGTGGCACCAGTGGCACAAGTAGTGGCACCAGCAGTGACAGAAACTCCCCCAGTACCTCCGACAAGAGAAGTGAGACAGGAAGCATATTTGGTCCAGTGGCAGAGACTGAAGTCCAAAAATTTTTCTGGCATAAGTGAACCATGGGATGCTCAGGCATGGTTCAAGACGGTGGAAAGTATAATGGAGTTACTGGACTGGCCCGAGGTAGAGAAGATAAAATGCACCTCCTTCTGCCTTACTGGAGATGCTAGGATGTGGTGGGAAAGAGTGAAAGCTAAGAGGAATGTGAATCAGATGACCTGGGCCGACTTTGAAGCAGAATTTCTGGAAGAATACTTTCACATGAAGGTGACCAACAAGCACTATGATGAATTCACTGAGTTCCGCCAAGGAGATCTGACTGTAGATGAGGCAGTGAAGAAATTCAATCGACTAGCTCGCTTATGCCCAGAGCTAGTTAGCATTGAAAAGGAAAGGGTTAGGTTGATGCTCAAGATGCTGAGACCTCAGATAGCTTTGAATGTGGCTGGAAGTGGTAACAGACCACAGACTTCAGAAGAATTAGTAAGTAGCGCTTTGATTACTGAGCACTACTTAAATAGTATAAAGGCCACACGGGTGCAACAACAACAACAAAAAAAAAAAAAAAAAAAAAAAAAAAAAAAAAAAAAAAAAGCATCAACCCAGAAGTCCAAGGAGCTGCTCAATAGTGGATGCAAGTCAAAGAGAAGAATTAAAGAAAGAAGATGTGAGAGTAGTCTGCGACTATCCTGAGGTGTTTCCTGAAGAGCTACCAGGACTCCCTCCCAATCGGGAAATTGAGTTTGAAATTGAGTTGGTTCCCCAGGAACCAACCCAATTTCAAAGGCACCTTATCGCATGGCACCAGCAGAACTGAAGGAACTGCAAGAACAATTACAAGAGCTGCTCGACAAGGGTTTCATCCGCCCTAGTCATTCACCCTGGGGAGCTCCTGTATTGTTCGTTAAGAAGAAGGATGGATCTATGCGAATGTGCATAGATTACCGAGCTTTGAATAAGGTGACCATCAAGAACAGATATCCTTTGCCGAGGATAGATGATTTATTTGACCAGCTGAAGGGAGCCATAGTGTTCTCCAAGATAGACCTGCGATCAGGTTACCATCAGCTTAGAGTAAAGGAGAGTGATGTGCCAAGGACTGCTTTCAGTACGAGATATGGGCACTATGAGTTTGTGGTCATGCCCTTTGGAGTGACGAACGCCCCTGCGACGTTTATGGATTTGATGAATAGAGTGTTCAAGGATTTTCTGGATAAGTTTGTCATTGTCTTTATTGATGACATTCTAGTGTATTCAAGGACTCAGGAAGAACATGAAGAACACCTGAAGATAGTATTGAAGATCTTGCAGCAGAAGGAGTTGTACGCCAAATTCTCAAAGTGTGAGTTTTGGCTCGACCAGGTAGCCTTTCTAGGCCACATTATTTCCAAAGAAGGAATAATGGTAGACCCAGCCAAGATTGAAGCAGTTAGTAATTGGAGTCCACCGAAGAATGCCAGTGAGATTAGGAGTTTTCTGGGATTAGCAGGATACTACCGAAGGTTTGTGGAAGGCTTTTCGAAGATAGCTTCTCCGCTTACAGCCCTCACCAGAAAGAACAAGAAGTATGAGTGGACTGAGGACTGTGAGCAGAGTTTCCTTGAGTTGAAGAAAAGACTGACCAGCGCTCCTATCCTTACAGTACCCGAAGGTGATAAGAGCTTTGATATATACAGTGATGCATCAAAGCTAGGACTTGGAGCAGTCCTTATGCAAGAAGGCAAAGTTATAGCTTATGCTTCCAGACAACTCAAGGATTATGAAAAGAATTACCCCACTCATGACTTGGAATTGGCAGCTGTGGTCTTCGCTCTAAAGATATGGAGGCATTACTTGTATGGAGTGCAGTGTAAGATTTATACAGACCACCAGAGTCTGAAATATTTCTTCACTCAGAAAGACCTCAATATGAGACAGCGAAGGTGGCTCGAGTTAGTGAAGGACTATGACTGTGAGATTCTTTACCACCCGGGTAAGGCAAATAGAGTAGCAGATGCACTGAGTAGAAAGACTTGTGCCACTTTGATGTCCCTATCATCATTGGCACCACCATTACAGAAGGAGATAGTGGAGTATGGAGTGGAGATTATTGATGGACAGCTACCCTATTGACACTAGAGTCGACTTTGCTTGAAGAGATACAGAAAGAGCAAGCTGAGGATTTTGATATCCAAAGGATCAAGCAGGAGATGCAAGAAGGAGAGAGTAGAGAGTTTAGGGTATCTGACAGTGGGATACTCTATTATGGTGACCGTTTGTGTGTTCCCAATCATGAAGAGCTGAGAAAGAAGATTCTTGAAGAAGCCCATGGAACTCCCTACTCAATGCATCCTGGTTCCACTAAGATGTACCAGGATTTGAAAAGAAGATTTTGGTGGTCAGGAATGAAGAGAGACATAGCTAAGTATGTCAGCACCTGCCTGACATGTCAGAGAGTTAAAGCAGAACACCAGAGACCAGGAGGTGTTCTACAACCCATTCAGATTCCAGAGTGGAAGTGGGAAGACATAGCCATGGATTTCATAGTTGGTCTACCAAAGACAACTAATGGCTATGATGCTATTTGGGTGATAGTAGACAGATTGACCAAGTCCGCCCACTTTTTGGCGATCAGAGTATCTTACTCAATTGAGAAGTTAGCTCAGTTATACGTACAGGAAGTGATCCGACTACATGGAGTTCCGAAGACCATTATCTCAGATAGGGATGGTCGTTTCACTTCACACTTTTGGGAGTGTGTACAGACAGCGCTAGGCACCAAACTGAAGTTTAGCACGGCTTTCCATCCCCAGACTGATGGACAGACAGAGAGAGTGAATCAGATTCTAGAGGATATGCTCAGAGCTTGTGCATTAGATTTCAAGGGCAGTTGGTGCAAGTATTTAAGTTTAGCAGAGTTTGCCTACAATAACAGTTACCAAGCTACTATTGGGATGGCACCCTATGAAGCTCTTTATGGGAGGAAGTGTAGATCTCCCCTCTGTTGGTATGAGAGTAGTGAGAAGAAAGAAATGGGATCTCAGACTGATCTTATAGAGGATACCACAGAAGCAATCAGGAGCATCCGCCAGAGGATAGAGACTGCTCAGAGTAGGCAGAAGAGTTATGCAGATGTACGTCGTAGGCCGTTGGAGTTTGAAGTTGGGGATACAGTTTTCCTCAAAGTAGCACCTATGAAGGGAGTGATGAGATTTGGTAAGAAAGGCAAGCTAAGTCCTCGATACGTAGGACCTTACCCAGTGATAAAGAGAGTTGGTAAAGTAGCTTATGAGTTGGAGCTACCCTCAGAAATGTCAGCAATACACAATGTGTTTCATGTCTCAATGCTAAAGAAGCATATCCCAGATGCCAACCAAGTGATTGAGCCACAGATGGTACAAGTGCAAGAAGATCTCAGTTATGAGAGTCGACCTATTCAGATAATAGATCGAGCAGATAAGAAGCTGAGGAACAAAGTGGTACCACTAGTAAAAGTTTTATGGCTGAATCAGAAGTATGAAGAGGCAACTTGGGAATCAGAAGAGAGCATGAGGCAAAGGTATCCAGAGCTGTTCTAAGTTCGAGGACGAACTTTTTATAAGGTAGGGAGGATTGTAACGCCCCAAAATTTCCATTTTTAGTTCTTAAAGTCCTTAGAATTATTTAAAAATGGTTTAGAAATATTCTAGATATTTTTAGGAATTTTTAGAGTATTTTTATGGAATTTTCCGAGTCCGTTTGGTATTTTAGAAAAAGGAGAAAGAAAAAAAAAGGGAAAAAACGTTAAAGGGGCAGCCGGGGATTGAACCCGCGACCACAGCGAGGAAGGGAAGCTAACGAACCAGCTGGGCTAGGGTATCAAGCACAGAAAAGGAAGGAGAGAAATAATGTTATAGAGTAGTTAAGCTTTTTCATTAAGAGGTATTTAAGCCCCCCTTAAGTCGCGTGAAAACCCAAACTAGGGTTGGGGGCTGCGCGAGAGAAGAAGAGAGGCGAGGAGGTTGCGAAAACAGAGGATTCAAGGGGTCTTCTTCTTCGTTTCTTCTCTTTCCCCTTGAGTAGAAGCATCTAGGGTTCCTTCCTAGGGCTAAAGGTGGAAGCTTTTTACAAGGAGGAAGAAAAAGGATTTTGTTAGGGAGTTTTCTCCCTATTTTTGTGAGTTTTCTTCAAGAACGATGTAAGTAAATCGCTCACCTGCAATAGGAGTAGTTTCGTTTCGAAATTCTCATTGTAGAACCCTAGTTTTCGAAAAGTAGAAGCATGGTGAAGAGAATTTTGCTATTCTATGTTTTAGCTATTAAAGTTGCATGTTTTATCATGTTAGAAATTCAATTTGTTTGTATTGAATGTATGTAGGCCAAGCATGATGAGTTTTCATACTTATGAAAAGACCTAAGAGTGAATTTAAGTTAAGGAGCACACAAGGTGCTCGATGGAAAGTTAAAGTGAGAAAAGTAAAGGTTTTTAGCATGCAAATATATGCAAAAACAAGTAAAGTGATAAGTTTAAGTATGGTAAGTAAGAAAAGTATTTTACTTTGAGAAAGAGACATGTACCGGGCAAATGTAAGGCCCATCGAAAGTTAGAAAGTAAAGTTCTAATGGGGTACGGTGGCTAGCTACCTCGCAACCTATTAGAAAAGCGCGCAGTTGGTACACTGATACCATGGTACAATGTCAAGGCCTAAAGAGAAAGTTGATTATTATTTTCAAGTATATAAGTATGATCAAGTAGTTCCTTTTTGGAGAAAGTGTTTAATTATTATATGTGTACCTTGTTACAATGCAAGCATGATAAAGTAGTTCAAGTAGTAAGCATGGTTAGTTGTGTACATTGATACATTAACAAGCATGATAAAGTGATTCAAGTTGTAAGCATATTTTAGTTGTAAGTTTTGAAGTAAGTAAAGTTTTAAATCGTTCCTTGAAATGAGCATGTTTAGTATTGATATCGTGATTTTGTGAGTAGGGATTTACTTACTAAGCATTGTGCTTATTAGTTGCATGTTCCTTCTATTGCAGATAAAGGAAAAGAGAAAGCGTAAGTTGGGAGGCGACAGGACTTGCATTGATGTTCGGTGGAGGTGGAACCGGAGAAAAAGATCCGTTGGATTGAGTATGAGTAGAGTTTCGGTATTTAGAAACATTTAGTCTTATGTTTTGAATGGTAAAGAGGGAACCAATGTGTTTAATTTCCGCATAGAGTAGGAAGTTGATACAACTTGAAGATGTTTACTTATGATTTTCCATATATTTGGTTAGTTTGGTTAAGTTCCGTAAAAGTCCTAACTGTAAGTTGAAGAAGTTGTTTTGATTGGCTAAAATGGTTAGAAAACTAGTATGGAGTATAGAAATGGTGCTATGTCTGTGTATGGCTTGAAACTATATGTTCTGTGAGTGTTTGAATTAAGTTTTATCCGCTGCATTTTCTTTTCTTCAGTAGCAGAGGAGGACACGAGCACGGGCGTGCTCTTCAGCACGCCCTGGGCGTGTCGTTCACTGGCAGACCTCTGCGGTGACCGACGCGGGCGTGCCCATCCGCCCCACGGGCGTGTCAGCCAGCACAGCCGGGGCCACGGGCGTGTCAGTCAACACGCCTTGGGCGTGTCCTTCCCTGTCCAGAGATAGTATGATTTACCAAGTAGTAGACAAGGTAACGGTTCGTCTAAGGTAGGAAAAAAAAAAAGTAATTCCGCATTTCGCCATGCCTCAAAGTAGCGGAGGAGTAATGGAGTAACGGTCCGTAATAAGACAAGGAGAAGGCGTAACCTAAGGCTAAGGGTAAGGTAAAGTTGAGGTTAAGTTCAAGCGACGACCCGGACTAAGAAAAGGGAAGAGAGTAGTAGTTGGGTGGTCGTCACAGACATCTTGGAATGCATCATTGCTATCCAAGTGACGAGAAAATCGAGATCCGACTTAACCTCTGTGACTATCACAATATATGACTTTGTCCTTCCATCCTCGATATCTAGATTGTCCAATGAGGGATAGACCGTGTCATCCTCTATCAATTTTGTGTTTCTTGATCCTCGAGTAGACACACTCAAACAAATGAGCTCAATATCTCATATTGACTCATTTGTGCATGGTCATACGTTTTAGTAGTCCTACTCTGTTGGGACCGGGTGCATGTCGACAAGGATACGAGTTCGTAAAATTTTAAATTTTTACGTGCAGCGGAAGAATTTGCATAAAATAATTTCCTAAATTATTTTAACTTCGTATCTAGCATGCAACCTTATATTGTGTTGACATAATCATAAAATAAAACTTTGCGGAAATGTAAACAAATTTACCAAGTACCTCTCGTAACTCGAAGTAAGGGACGAGATCCAACCGTAGCGTCCCTTGGAAGCTCCGCCTCTATTCGCGTCCACGCCGAGTTCTCTTCGGGATGACTTCGCAAAGTCACGAGTTTTGTGCCAACGAGAACTACTAGATTCTCGGAAGGCACAACAATAGAAGATAAGAGAGGAGTAGGAAACTAACCACCAAGAACGGAATCGAATTCCGAGAGAGAGGGAGTCGCTATCCGACTTCTTCTTCTTCGTGTTGGGTTCTCCTTCTTCTCTTGTTGCTCACGGCAACTTCACCTTCCTTGGATGGAGTTGAGGCTGCGCCCTAGAGGAAGAAGCCTCAGGTCTTCAGGGCGCCGGCCCTATGGGAAGAAGAAGAGGAGAGAGGAGAATTAAAGAGAGAGAGGGAGAGGTCATTATCTTCATATTAATTATTGGAATAAGGGCTAGCCTTTGGTTCCTTTATAAGTAGCAACTCCTTTGCTAAGTCTCCCTCTAAACCGAATTAACGGAATTAAGTTATATAGAAATTTATCCCATAAATTTTTTATTAATTATTCCGTTTAAACCGAGTCTTTATTATAAACTCAATTTATGAAATAAAACTAGATTCTTCTTCTCTTTAAATTATGGAATAAATTTTTATAAGAAATTTATAAACTTTCTTATTATGGATAAAATCAATTCATAATTGATTTCTAAAATTAAATAAACCAATTCATGATTATTTTAATCTTCCATAAAAGAATAAATTTCTATAAATTTTATTTATATAAATTTCTTTATACAAATTTATTTATCCATAATTTATAAAAAAATCGACACTAGATTTATTTTATTAATTAAACCAATTAATTGGTTTATCTCCCTTTATATGGCCGGCCACCACAAGGGGGTTTAACGGACCCTCTTTGGTCCGGCCAAACCAACCCGAACCGCGCGAATTAAACTCATTTAATTCGCCCAAAAAGCCTTCAAAAGACTTAGCCATTTTTAGCTTCCATTGCGCCTCTGACTAACTAGATTCGACTTGATTTCTCTTGATCGGAAAATCCAATTTTCAACTCGTTTTAAATCCCTCGGATTACTCGTTAGTGCGTGTGACTAAATAGGCTTTCGATTTATGTTGGTCGTCTATAATTTAACTAATTATAGAACGATCATGAGTGGCACCTAGTAGTGACATCATGATCCTCCAATTAATCGAAAGATCAACGGTTTGACCTCAGAAGAAATTATTCTGAAACCCTTCAGCAGCTCTAATGAATCGTGCCTCCATCCTTTCACCACCTTATACCCACTTGGTTCAGGACACGGTCTAATGGTGTCAGTCCCCACTAGGCTGACTACGTCACACCTAGCCCAAGTAGTGTCTTTCTCGTCCATTGGATTTCTAATTACTCTCATGTATTTAAGAGACTCGCACTCTTAACATGATATGCTCTGGCCAGAGGCTTTGAGTAACAATCCGACGATAGGCTTGGGTATACATCTCCTCGCAAGGAGTGGTGAATCCTTTGTAGGCTGTTCAAACACTCTTCGGGCACTTCGGCTTATACCCGATCATCCTGGGTCCACACCTCCTTGGAGATGCTTGCTTAAGATGTCAAAGTATAAGTCATGACCAAGATGACTTGAACACCGCAAGTCAAAGGAACATCGCACTTAAGCCGCAGTAAGATCTTCATTGACAAATCTACATGTAGATTCCCATATGAAGTCTTACAGCTAGTCACTCCAATGAACTAGTTCCATTAACTAACATCCATGTTTATCTCCGGACATCCCAATGTCACCAGCTAGTGAGAATCAGCTGATTAGAGAATAACCCATGCTAGTCTCAACAGAATTGATAATGTCCGTTTTTATCAATTCATCGACTAGGGATAATTTCAATACTTCACAATTACACATTAGAGATAATCACTAGTTGTGATCCCATCACAAATTCTCTTATGCTGTGAGTTGTATTGCGGACATTCAGTAGATGAGTTTAAGATCCCAATCAAATACACAAAACATGTATACTCAAATAGTAAATTATCATTTATTAATATAAATGTTTACATCATAAGGCGATTGCCTTAGGACACTTCTCTCATATCACTAACATACTCGATCAAGGGGCCCACAGATATCACTCCCATCATATGAGAGGGATAGATCTCATCTACATCACTCACATCCCTCCACATAATTCATTACATATCCAGTGATCGCCTTTGTAGTTCACCCTGTTACGGGTGACGTTTAACAATACCAAAGTACATAACTCCTTATGTAGAGAACCGTAATGACTATAGGTCTAAGGACTATTCAAACTAATAGTCACATGAGAAAGTTTATGACATTCATATGACAATCTATGAAACATTCCCATTGCGGGTCAATTCAGTACACATTCTCTAATGTATATCCATGACTTGTGAGCTCAAGTCATCAATTGACCTACATGCTAGTCTCCATGTATTGATATTGTCCTTGAATATTAATGTTTAACTATGAATGGTTTAGTATAGTGTTCTCTACATCATCTCACTATCGATTCAACCAATCGATATAATGTAGATAAAGAACCTACTACCCAAGGACATTATTATACTTAGTTATTTGGCACAAATATAAAGAGTAATAACCAAACATGCTTTTATTAATGATAGAATATGATACAAAAAGTCCCTAGTCAATCATCACATAATTGGCTCTAGGGTTCCTACTAACACTTATAAATGGTCAACCCCTGTTTAGTTCCTCTTAGGTTAGGGCATATTGTAATTTTGGGTAGCTTTTGCATCAGCCTCAATCCTTTTCACTAGGGTTGCGTCCAAGAGTTCGCATCCTAATGGTTCTCCATTTAGATTGAGATGCAGTGTGAAACCTGTCTAGATGATCATGCACAATTGAACTTAGATCTTTAGGTGAATCTCCATCTGACTTTTCCAATAGCTGAAGTCCTCGCCGAAGAAAAGAGGCAGGCAGATGGTACTATAGCCTTCTTGTTAGGCTATCGAGAAAGAGAAAGAAATCTTACAAAACACAAACAATGAAAACGAGTACCAAGAGTTGGTCATGGATTAGTAGTACAGGAAAAAAATTGCTTGAAAGTGTTGCACCAATTTAAAAAATAATAATAAAAAATGATAATGACAAATTTTTCAAAAATAATAGTTATATCAATTCTAACTTATGGTGAAAAGATGAAAATTCAAAATTGAAAAAGGCGAAAAAATCTGAAAATGAAAGAAATGCTTGAATGGTGGTTTCACCAATTCAGAGCAATCCCGCTCTGATACCAATTATGGGATCATAGAGAGCGATAGAGGGGGGTGAAAATCATGTTTCAAAAAATTTCAGATTTAAGTAAGAGTTTGCGCAGCGGAAAAATAAACGCAAGTAGAATAATTGCTAACACGTTTGTCTTTACTTGGTTCGGAGTTTGTGATGGCTCCTACTCCAAGGCGCATGGTCCTTGACCGTTACTTTGGAAATTCTATAAGTCATAAATAATGTTACAAAGAGAATGTTGAATATAGAAAAATTATAAACTATACCGACAACTTTAAGTAAAAAGAAAAAGTAGCCCATCGTTGTCAGAACAACGATTCTGTGTTTCTAGATCGCTTCAGAGCAACACACTTGAGCACAAAAGCTGTAGAAAATTGATCTTGGAAGTGTGTGGTCGAAACCCCTTATAAAGGGGTAAACGGGCGCTCGAGTACCTATAGGGGCACCCCCTAACATTCCGATCCAACCACGTCCCAATCTGCTCCCTAGTTAAACCTTATCCTTCTCGGGCACCTGAGAGCCTCTAGGGTGCCTATGTTTCTGACGTGGTGACATCAACTAGCATGCACCAACTCAACCTCGCCTAGGTTGAGTCACTAGCTTAGGGGTGCATGAGACCTCTTGTTAGCCCATGAGGATGCTGATGAGAGAGGAAGAGCTCCCACCCTGTGAGATTAACACGAGCATTAGGGGAACACGCCGAAGATTGTCCGACGGAGCTCACTCCAACGCTCAAGTCAGTGCCTGAGTTTGTTAGGGAGATAGTAAGGAAAGCAGTATGAGTTTGAATGTGTGTAACTCCCTTACCTGAGAGGTTGGAGTACCTTTTATACCTGAGGCGGTCGTCACACGTGTTTCACGTTCTTCTCCACGTCTCCTCAATTATCGGTTACCGAATAATCTTTATAACAGCCATCGTAGCCATTAAGTCTAGATTGTTGCGATGATTATGTTGGGACCGGGTGCATGTTGACAAGGATACGGGTTCGTAAAATTTTAAATTTTTACGTGCAGCGGAAGATATTAGCATAAAATAATTTCCAAATTATTTAACCACATCTAAGCATGCAACCTTATATGTGTGGACATGATCATAAATTAAAATTTGCGAAAAGTAAACTAATTTACTTTTACCTCGCGTAACTCGAAGAAAGGGACGAGATCCAACCGTAAGCGTCCCTTGGAAGCTCCGCCTCTATTCGCGTCCACGCCGAGTTTCTCTTCGGGATGACTTCGCAAAGCCACGAGTTTCGTGCGACAAGAACTACTAGATTCTCCAAAGACACAAGAATACCAAGAGAGAATGAAAGGAAGACTAACCACCAAGAATAACGGAATCAAGAATTCCGGGAAGGAAGGAAGGAGTCGCCCGCTTCTTCTTCTTCTTCGCAGACTTGTGAGACTGGCATAGGTGTGGCGGCCAGGGGAGAAGCTCCGGCAACACAGAGGAGCTTAAGGGCGCGGCGCCTAGAGAGAGAGGGAGAGATAGAGAGAGAGAGAGGGCTTATCTCTTGATAATCTATTGGATAATCCAAGCCTGCCTTGGTTCCTTTATATAGTAGCCTCAATCCTGCCAAGTCTCCTCCTTTAGGAATATTTTTCATAAGAAATTTATCTATAAATTTTCTTATGAATTATTCCATTATGAACCAAGTTTTATCATAATTAATTTATGAATAAAACAACCATGCATCTCTCCTTTTTATTTGATATTTTGACAAGAAATTTTTTATAAAATTTTCTTATCATGGTAAATCAATTCATTATTGATTTTATAAAATTAAAATAAACCATTCCATGGTATCATTTTAATTTCCATGAAAAATAATCTTAATAAATTTCTATATAATTTCTTTATCATGAAATTCTTTGTATAAATACAATCTGTTCATAATTCATAAAATAACCAACTTGTTATTTAAATATCACATAATTTATAAAACAAATCACGCTTGAGATTTATTTTATATAATTAACCAATACAATTTGGTTCTCCCCTTTGATGTGGCCGGCCAAACCAAAGAGGGTGTGGACCCTCTTTGGCCGGCCAAACCAGAGCCAGAACCATGATCGCAATTAAACTCATTTAATTCGCCAATAAGTCTTCAAAAGACTTACCATTTTATGCTTCCGATTGCGTCCTCTGATTAATCTCAGATTCGACTTATCTTCTCTTGATCGGAAAATCCAATTTTCAACTCGTTTTAAATCCCTCGGATTACTCGTAGTGCGTGTGACTAAATAGGCTTTCGATTTATGTTGGCCGTCTATAATCAACTAATTATAGAACGATCATGAGTGGCACCTAGTAGTACATCATGACCCCAATTAATCGAAAGATCAACGGTTGACCTCAGAATAATTCTGAAACCCTTCAGCAGCTACTAATGAATTTGTGCCCCATTCCCTTCACCATCTTATACCCACTTGGTTCAGGACAGGTCTGTGTGTGTCAGTCCCCACTAGGCTGACTACGTCACACCTAGCCCAAGTATGTCTTTCTCGTCCTGGATTTCTAATTACTCTCATGTATTTAAGAGATCATACTCTAACATGAATGCTC
This sequence comes from Boesenbergia rotunda, assembly GCA_024364735.1. Taxonomy (NCBI): domain Eukaryota; kingdom Viridiplantae; phylum Streptophyta; class Magnoliopsida; order Zingiberales; family Zingiberaceae; genus Boesenbergia; species Boesenbergia rotunda. The sequence continues at coordinate 178,079 of JAGFNQ010002088.1, read as the reverse complement.
TGGCCAGAGGCTTCGAGTAACAATCCGACGATAGGCCTTGGGTATACATCTCCTCGCAAGGAGTGGTGAATCCTTTGTAGGCTGTTCAAACATCTTCGGGCACTTCGGCTTATACCCAACTCATCCTGGGTCCACACCTCCTTGGAGATGCTTGCTTAAGATGTAAAGTATAAGTCTCCATGACCAAGATGACTTGAACACCGCAAGTCAAAGGAACATCGCACTTAAGCTGCAGTAAGAACTTCATGACATATCTATATAGATTACCATATGAAGTTTTACAGCAGTCACTCCAATGAACTAGTTCCCTTAACTAGCATCATGTTTATCTCCGGACATCCCAATGTCTCCAGCCAGTGAGAATCAGCTGATTAGAGAATAACCCATGCTAGTCTCAACAGAATTGATAGTGTCCGTATTTATCAATTCATCGACTAGGGAAATTTCAATACTTCACAATTGCACATGTAGAGATAATCACTAGTTGTGAATTCATCACAAATTCTCTATGCTGTGAATTGTATTGCGGACATTCAGTAATGAGTTTAAGATCCCAATCAAATACACAAACATGTATACTCAAATAGTGAATTTTCATTTATTAAAATAAATGTTTACAATCATAAGGCGATTGCCTTAGGACACTTCTCTCAATACTAACAAACTCCCACTTGGCCTAATGCCAATCGCTACGGTATCCAATACCACAGGCTCTAACATGACCCTCAAACTTGCTTGAGGCAAGGCCTTAGTTAAAGGATCCGCTAAATTCCTTTCAGTGGGAATTTTCTCAATTTGTATATCATTCCTACTTATAATCTCTCTGATCAGATGATAGCGGCGAAGCACTGTTTGGATCGCTGATGAGACCTTGGTTCCTTTGCTTGTGCAATAGCTCCATTGTTGTCGCATAAACCGGATGCTTCATCAATGGTTGGAACCCACCAAGTTTTGAGACAAACTTCTTGATCCAGACTGCTTCCGTGCTGCTTCAAGCTGCAATCCGCTACGGTGTCTTGTTTGGAACTTTCCAACTTATTGCGCCTCCATTCAAAGTAAATACGTATCCGACTGAGATTTGGAGTCATCCTTATCTGTCTGGAAACTGGCATCTGTATACCCACGTATTACCATATCCCTTCTCCATATATTAGGAACACATCCTTAGTTCTTCTTAAGTACTTAAGGATTGTCTTGACAGCCGCCCAATGATCCATTCCTGGATCGACTGGTATCTGCTTGTGACGCTCAGAGCATACGATACATCGGGCCTAGTACATAACATAGCATACATGATAGATCCTATCGCGGATGCATAAGGAATCTTATTCATGCAAATCCTCTCGTCTTCTGTGCGCGGACACATAGACTTTGAAAGGTTGATCCCATGCCTGATGGGAAGGTAACCTTTCTTGGATTCCGACATGCTAAACCTTTTTAGCACTCGGTCTATATATGTAGACTGCGAAAGACCAAGCAACCGTTTTGATCTATCTCTATAGATTCTAATCCCAAGGATATAGGTTGCTTCTCCCAGGTCTTTCATGGAGAAAGTTTTGGACAACCAAATTTTAACGCTGTAAAACTGATATATCGTTTCCTATAAGTAATATGTCATCGACATATAATACTAGGAAA